>CM061133.1:311548627-311648578 GCA_030789695.1 Scilla litardierei | reverse complement strand
TTAGGATTTTGATCTCTCTCTCTCTCTCTCTCTCTCTCTCTCTCTCTCTCTCTCTCTCTATTTTCTCCCTCCGAGCTCCTACTCTCACTCGTCTTCCTCGAGGACGAGGAAGGGTTCAGCTTGGGGGATTTTGATGTGCGTTTATATTTTATATATTCACGCACGTCTTCTTCGTGATTTTCCGCCGTTTTCTGTTGTTTCATACCAGTTCCTTTGTGATTTTTAGTTTTCTTTCACTTTTTTGTGTTTTTGTGTAAATACAGGAGATTGCCAGAATTGGGGACGTATAAAGGAGATATCATGAGTCCCCGGAGCAACGGGGGGACTCACGCGCGATCCAGAGGGCCAAACGATGAAGAAATCCATATTTCAGCCCTCAACCGATCGATTGGACAGAGCCAACCGATCGTATGATGCACGCATATCCGACCCGGACCGAAGCTGAGGAGAAGAGCAGCTCACCCCGATCGGTTCAATGATCAGGTGAGATCGACAGAGGTCTCTGTCTTTTTGGGCTTAATTCCAACCGATCAGGTGACATCTCACCCGATCGGTTCATTTAAAGCTGAAAATCACCAATCGACGACCCGGTCACGCCAACCGCTCGGACCAAGAGACCGGTTGAAGCTTCTGAAGCCGATAGCGAAAGCGACAAGCAGCTCACCCGATCGGTTGATACTTCAACCGATCGGGTGGCCGTGATTTCTATATATAGTTGACCTAGGTTTTCTGAAACGGGATCCCCTTTGTATTTTCTGTTTTTAGGACTTGTGACGGCTGGGATTTCCTTCTGTTTTGTAAGTGTTCCGATTGTCTTTAAACTTTAATATTGTCTTAATATCATTGCTAGCAATTGTTTTCTATTGCCTGATCATGATTTCTACCGTTGAATATTGCTCAGATTGTGTTTTTGCTATGAATTGTGAGTAGTTCCCAAATCTGGGATTTTGGTGGAAACCCCTTCGTGGGTTCTTCCTAGAACGACCATAGGAATAGGATTTCGATAGGGTTTAGGAATTTAGATGGTTACGCGGGGTGTTTCATTGTCATTGGCGGGAGAAAGACCGCATCTGACCGTCGGGTCAAGAGGGAATAAACTTGGCAGTTGACTCCCTAGCCACAGCTCACGCCCTTAGCGTAGACATTGAATCCTAGCGCGTGGGAACGGCAGGATGAGATGTTGAGAGTAATCGTTGCGAGCTTAGTGCTCCCGGAGTCGGTCGGTGTTAATGGACATGGGAATGCCCACCGACCGAACCTGGGTAGTCCTAGCGCATCATCCTGGGTATCGACCGGAATATCGGGCCCATGGGACGCTAGGTATCACTCTTAGAGGCAACGTCTCACCACTAAACCCTAAATCCAATCGTGTTCTTATCCGTCGGTCGTAATAGTGAGAATATATGATAGGGTGTAAACCAGAATACTAGGTTTTCTTTTTATATCGTTTATCCTCCGTAATCATACTCTGTGACAACCTACCGATCGTTCGGGCTAGCTCATCCATTGGGTGAACCGGTTCCTTTCTGACAACGAGCACTCACATGCCTCCCTGAGTTCGACCCCCAAGCCACACTACAACTCCGTGCGCTTGCGGTATAAATATTTAAATTGGTATCCCGGATCCTATTGCACTTTGTATGCTCAAATCTAGGGGACGTCATAAGCACATAAGAAAAAATAAATACAAAAACGTATGCTATAAGGTACAACCTATAGCCCAAAGAAAATTTCGCTGAAATAGGGATCGAAAAATTAAAATGAGCATGACTCATAAATGATGCATCAGTCTCCCTAAGTTATCAAAAGCGAATACCTTACGATTTGATAAAGGAAATTTTGGATATGTTGTTATTGGATGTTATGACTGCATACCTTTGTGGATATCTTGGTAAATTTAAATTCCACATTTCTTTAAATGTCCGAATAGACCTCGGGACGTCTATTCTATTGAAGAAAAACAATAAGAATAATAAATAATGTACAGCCAAGAGAATCACTTGACAAATCAATGATTCTTACTGAGGGTTGTCTTCGCATCTTAGCAAAGAACATGATTTGATATCATAGTTGTAAACAACTAAAATCTCATCGGATCTCCTGAAGAGAAAACCGAAACATCTGTTCAAGCCTGACTTTTAAACATGAAATAAAAAGACCTAGGAAAATATAAAGTTATGGCCCATAGAATCCTGTTACATACGCCTAGAAGTGCGTTGGAGAAATTAAAAGGACCATTGTCATCCAAAGTACACCTATGGTAGTATACTTAATGGATGTACAAAAAGAACCCTTCCGATTGCTGGAAGAGGGGGAGGATATAACTGGTCCTAAAGTCCCTTATCTAAGTGCAATCATGCACTCATGTCTAACTGCACGCGTTCTTATATAGCAGTTGCAGTAAACTCATTAGACAGCGATAGATGGCACCTAAAAAGGGTCATTAGATCGGAGTTAAGCCTTCTGTGCTTCCTCCAAGGGTCGAAAAATTTGGACTTACAATATGAAGTATCATCCTCCAATGTTTATGCAAATGCAGGTTACAGGTCCGGTCCATATACTGAGAAATCACAGAACTGGTACCCACAGTGGGATGGCCATCTACTGCAGATCTGCAAAGCAACTTATGAAGGAAACATTATCCTATCGTTCCGAGATCCTCACAACACCAATGGTGTATTTGAGGGCGTCTGGTGGTACATCACATCCCAGTGATGACTGTGATAGAGGCTGGTATTGTGGAGCTGACCACATAGTCTGAAGACCACATCAGAGGCGACGAAACTTAGCACACCTCTCCAGAGTTTCTGGATTCAACAGCTGCTTAATGGTGATAATATTTTTAATCTGTGTTATTTTCGGAATGTTGTAAATATGAGTGATGTGATACGCCTAAGAGATCTGAAAGCCTAAGAGCTTTTACAGATCAGAGGAGTTGAGGGATTTTGTACTTTTTCCCTTAGATATGGTTTTTTCCATTGGGTTTTCCATAACCAAAGGTTTTAAAGAGGCAAATCACATCTACTCTGGATCCTGAAGTATTCACCCCTCTATGACGCTCAGAATCCAGAATTATTCATGAGCAGAGTCACTTGTACAAATCAGGGGGTTTAAAGAGCGTTTGTACTCTTTTTCCTTAACTATGGTTTCTCCCACATGGTTTTCCATAGTTAAAGGTTTTAACAAGGCAAACCTCACCAACTCAGGATACTGAAGTATCCACCCCATATGAGGCTCCTATTACGCTCAGAATCCTGAAGTATTCATGAGCAGAGTCCACACCTATGGCTGGATAAGGGGGAGTGTTGTGAATGGATATGAACCAGAGTTGGTTAGGAGTGTGGGTATCTTAGAGATAAGTCCATATCTATGTATCTTATCTTGCAACTCTCCTATCTTGCCTATAAATAAAGGGCTGGGGTTCCTCCCCCAAGTAGTTGATTCATAACAATAATAAAAATTTTCTTCAATCCTTTGTTTTTATCATAACAAACTGATATTAGAGCTAAATGTGGTTCATTGGGCTATTATCGGAGTGTAGAAAATCACCACGATAAATTTAGATGTGAAGAAATTTGATGGAAGAAATAATTTTGGCTAGTGGTAAGTAAAACTTCGCAATCTTCTCATCCAACAAGGTTTGCATAAAGTGTTGAAAGGAGAATCGACAGAAGCTACATCAATGATAGAATATAATTGGATACGGTTTGATTTGAAGGCCTTAAGTACCATTCAATTATGATTAGCAGATGAGATCTTATACAACATTTTAGAGTGCTGTTCAAATATGATTACTTTTCAAACATCTACCAAAATTGCTGCTGACTGAAATTGAAACACTCCAATTGAAGCTTGAAATAGAAATGAAAACAATACCACTGATATTGACTAAAGTATGGAGATACAAAAATGGAAACTGAAAGAAAATAACACAGCTGATACAATCTGTTTCTTTTGTTAACTATTGTTCAAAACATATAGTTACTAGTTCAAACTGCTATAGAGTGGCTTGAACCATATAGTGGTTTGAACCATACATTATGTGGTTCGAATTGCGTTATGCAGCATGCCACTGTCTTATATGTTTCAGACAATCAAATAAATTCTAAAGGATACAGAAAAATATCATTCAAAACATTTAATTGTTGTGCCGGAGAGCCCAGCAGCACCGACACAAACACATCGGAATAACTTAAGATCGTGGGGATCGAGGACGAATGATAAGCAGCGAACAAATAGAGCGCGAATAGACAAGATTGCTTTTAGGCCGTGGACCGGCCAAGGGGAACACCAGTGAGCTTTATTACGAAAGGAGAGAATCAATACAAATCTTCTATTCGTCCAACGAAGAAGAAGCACACAAGATCTCTCTAAAAGCTCACGATACAGTATCTCAAAGTTGGCTGTCACAGATAGTGGCTCTCACAATGGATACAAATGTGTTCCACACAAAACCCTAACCTAAAACCCACTATTTATAACCCTAGGTTACAATAGGTGTCATCATTGGCTAAGGTCTCCTATCGGATACGGATCCCGACAATTACGGGATACGATCCAATCGTCGCTCTACGTAATTAATGCCGCCGCAACCTAGTGGGCCAATCGCCGCTTCCTACATCCCAATGGGCTCCTTTCGACCGATCGACCTTCCTTCTGTGTCGAGCAACCTTAGTGTCGAGCCTTGCGTTCGAGCCATCTTCCTTCGAGCCTCCATACGACCGATCTATCGAACACGGACTCTAACCGCGATACGACCCAACGATCCAATGCCGAGTGATCGACCTTCAGACTCTGACTAACGACCGATCGACCCAACTACACTGACGAAGCCACATGCCCAGCATCCTTGTACCTGACTTGTGCAGAGTTAGATAGGTCGAATCCTCATTGTAGCGATGTCCACCGCATTGTTGTATCTTTCAATGTTCAGCATCTCTGAATTGAAGCACTTTAGGAAGCTTCTTAAAATCTCCTCATCTCTTTGCACCAGGATAAAGAGGTGATCCGAGTTCCGCTTCATCCTCCTTCATGCTATAAATTGTTGACAAAAGGCTGGGCAAGGCTCTTGAACGACCTAAAGATTGGTTGGAAAGTCCATTGTACCACTCCTTAGCAGCCTTTCATAAAGTGGTTTGGAAAGCTCGGAAAATGAGTGCATCATTGACCTCTTGAATCTCCATAAGTCCTTTGTAAGCTTAGATGTGGTCACATGGGTCACCCAAGCCATCATATTTGTCTAGATCTGGCATTTTGAATCTAGGCGATAACAGAGCCAATATGATTTTCTTCGCCAAGGGGTTCTGCTCTTTATCTGAGCTTTATGAAGAAAAGCGATGTCAGGTACATCGCCCCAATGCCTGATCTCCTCAGTCGGCTATCAAAAGTGCTTGAGGAGTCGCATTGATCACCATCTGAGCTGTCAGAGGAGCTCGAACATTGGATGATGTCCATTGAGCCTTCTCTTAAGGCCTACACGAGACCTACGATGAGGGCTCCAAATTCGCGTACGACGGCTCTATTAGGGTTGATCATCAGCCTGAGCTAGGCGGCGGTCCTCAGCTCCACCAAGTGAGGCCCATGGGTACCTAAGGCCAGTTGTTGTTGAAACCGGGCCCCCAACCTCCCCGTCCTAAGCTCCTTTGAGACAAGGAGAGATGGAGGTCTACTACCATTATAATGAGAAAGAGAGCAGGACGAACCATAGCTCCATGTTAGGAGGCATGGTTCCTTGGCATGTCGTCGTTGTGGGCAGCATCATCAAATGTCGTTGATGAAGAATTGGGATGACTGGTGGGTTCACTGTCGGATTCGACTGCGCACTCGTTAGTCGTCCGATCACGGTAGTCAGCGCTTGGATGTTGACGCTCACCTCTCGTGAGAATGCATGGAACTGCTCCAAAGTCACTAATTGTGACTCAGGCATCCCACGAATGGAGGAACTGGGATCCATAGAGGGCGGCGCACCATTTGCCACTCCCGTGGTTAATAGGCTCTCATGCCCATCGTTGGTGGTTTGAGCCATCGTCGGTGTGGTTGAAGACGTGGATGTCGACTCAATTTTCAAATTACCAAACGCTCCCTAAGGCAGAAATGTGTAAGACGTGGATGTCGAGGCATGGAATAAATGAGTAAGATGGAGCAGACACCGAGATTGGAGTACCTGACTTTGGTTGTTGTCAGATAGTTGGAATGTCTGAGAATGTGGAATGAGCCAAAAGTCCTCTTCTAGTTGCCCGAGAGGCTACTTGTTGGCAGCGCGGATGTTAGGTGGTAACGTCTGAGGCTTTATGGAGCTTTACTTCCTTTGGATCTGAGCCGTTGCCATTGATGACGAGCTGAACGGTCAGTCATTGAATGCACACATTGAAGACCAACGGTTAGCTCGGTCGTCGTCTTAAATGAAGAGTCGGCCGACCCTCACGTCGTCTTAAACATATTGACGAGGGATACGTTTGGATGCTCATGAGATGTACTCGTGTTCTACTTGCAAAGGGAGGGATTTGATGGTCAGACGTTGTATGACATGGTTACCCAAAGAAGAGGCTAAATATATTATGTGTGGTCAGTTAGTTGGAAGAAAGGGTGTATTCCCCATAGGGTAAGTACATAGACTGATTACGACAGCACACATACATGCTTGAAGTGTGTATCTCTCTTATTTTTATTGCTAATACTGCTGGTCAATAAGACATTAACTGATAGGTATCGCTAACCGCCGTATATACGGTATGAATGAAGTGTGTCGGTATAGAGATCTACTTAACTGGCAGGCTCTTTGCCGCCCTTTTTTGACCCTTTGGTCTTGCCGAAAAACGCTAGTTGTGCCTCGCAGTCGCCCATAAATGCGAGGGATTTGGTCCCTCGTTTGTTTCCTCTTCGATATTTTCCGCTGGTATATACGGGGGCCATTAATCTCTCCTGCTTTCCAACCGTAATTGGCTTGTGATTGGTCTGGCTGCAGTTTTCCTGTGCCATGCAAAAATACTTGAATATTAATAACAATCAATACTGCCTCGTTTACACACAGTTTCGAAAAAGCCGAGCCTAAATAACTTTGGCTAGGATGTAGGTGACGGGGGCTTTTAATAGCAAAGATTTAAGTGAGAGAGGTTAAGATATGACATATTTTAAGGTTTTTATACCTAATTTTAGTAAGTTGTCACCTCTATGCACCTCATTATGAGGTGCATAGAGCAATTCTCATAACTTTATAAATGAAATGTACAGACACACGTCAGACACACGTGGCGATTATGATGGAAATAATTGATTTGAAAAATTGCGGGGAAAGCACAAGTGCAACTACGTACACAGAAACATGCATCTTGATCACGGGGTTTGTGTCCGAAAGATACTCGAGTTAGGATTTCTCATAAATCTGGAAATTTTGTTGGAAATTGAAATCAAAACTGACCATGATCAGTTGGAAGAACCCAAGGTTATTAATGTAACTTATCTTTTGTATCGCCGTTATTGCCAGTACCTGCAGCTAATAACATCGCCTTCGTAGCATTGAAGGCATGTCGATGATTATCAGAACATGTGGCCCAAGTTCATATTATGTTAAGAATTATTATATCATATACGGGAGGCCTGCGATTGGTCAAACTATGAGGGCGCGGTATGAACCGAATCATTTTTAAGATGTGGACCTAACGTTAATTTGTATGGTCATTACTTTTTCCTGTTGTTTTTAATCCAAAGGTGGAATATTCTACTTGAGTTTGTGTAGACTTCAAGCCTACAATTCAAAATCTACTCCCCTTGCATTGTTGGAAGGACTTGAATGCTGATTAATGGAGACAGATACTTTCTTAGCAGATGCGTAGAAAGAGAGAGCATGGAATATACGTCACGTATCGTGATGTATATTGGCGTATATTGGCGCAAATTGGCGCAAATTGACGCATATTGGCTCATAGGGCTTTGTCGGAGTACGGCGAGGCCTTGCCGTAGATTTGGGGTGGTCGGAGTACGTCGAAGCGGGGGTGGTCGGAGTTCGGCGTCGACATAGACGTGTATGCGGGGCGCCGAGCCTAAATAACTTTGGCTAGGACTACATGCACCTCAAAATGAGGTGCATGTAGGTGACATGGGCTTTTAATAGCAAAGATTTAAATGAGAGAGGTTAAGATGTGACATATTTTAAGGTTTTTATACCTAATTTTAGTAAGATTTAAATGAGGTGCATGTATCGTGACGTATGTGTAGAGAAATATGCCATCGGATCATTTGTATTTTTGATGCAAATGAAAATTTAAGCCTAGATAGGGACTAATTTGCATATGATGCAAAAGAGATTAAATGTGTCTTAAATTGTTTAAGACTATATTTAATTAAATAAACGCGTTGAAAAGGTTACCTAGATGACGGGATCGTCCCACTCTAAACGCAAGTTCAAACCGCGTCAAAAACGGAGTCCAAATGCACAAGTTATAGCCAAAACAAGTCAACCCAAACTGTTGGGCTGAAACCAGCGAAAATGGAGGCCCACCAAGCCCGAATTTTCTGGTTAGGGTTTTTTGAAACCTGGGATTTTCTTAACGGCTACGTTTCTAAGAGAAGCATGACTTTTGGCTAACTTTGGACAATTGTTTGAAGGGTCAAACGGACTCGGATTGACGAGCCGTTTTTTCCTACGCGTTCACCGTTGAACCCTCTTTGATTTGGTAGGTTGTACCAACATTGAAGCTCAACGGTGAGGGAGTTAAAATTAGAGAAAGTTTGCCCTTTTTGAAAGGCAAACTAACTTGATTTAATTAATCCCAAATTAATAGTCCCACATCGGTTTTTGAGAGAAGGGGAGAGTCCACCGCCTATATAAATAGGGGTCTGCTCTCCTCCTCAAAACTCGTCCCAAGCTCTAGATCTAAGCGGCTCTCGTAAATGTTGGAGCACGCTCGGATCTAAGCTAAATTAATATTTCTCCTCTCCCTATAAATTTCTGCCTTACTCCCGCGGGCTCTAGCAAAGCCGCAAAGGAGTTCGGATTCTGGATCCGAAATCCAGGCGGAGGTTTCACTCGCGTGAAACTTTCTTCGGCGGTGGGTGGCTCGGCGACACGGGGATTGATCGCCACGGGATGTGGAGCGGTTCGAGGAGCGGTGCGTGGAGCGGTTCAAGGAGCGGCTCGGCGTGGGACTGGAGCAGCTCGGAAGACGGCGCGGAACATCTCGCCTGCCCCAGGGCTGAGATTCCGGGTATGTGTTTAAGCTTTTCATTTAATTATTCGCAGTAGTTAGATCCCTCTTGGGGTGGTCAGATCCACCCCAAGTTGGCAGAGATCATGGCTTATAGGGTCTGGTTCCTTAGGGTTGCATGTTAATTAGATTAACATAAAAATTTTTCCGCTGCATTTCTGTCTATGTTCCGTCCGACTTAGGACGGGACTAGAGTTTTTGTGCCCTAAGGGTCCCAAAAAACCCTGCATTGGTATCAGAGCCATCTCTTTATGCTGATCTAGGACTGCGGATTTATTAATTGAATGCTTTTAAAGAAAAATGTTTTCTTTAAATTTATGCGATAAAGTTAAATTATTTTTTGTTTAAAAATTTTATATGATAAATTTTAAACATGAAAGTTTTAAAATGGAATTTTTAAATTTATGTGATAAATTTTAAAATTGTTTTAAAGCTTTAAAACTTTATGCGATAAGTTTAAAATGTTGTTTAAAATTTTATGTGATAAATTTTAAACATGGAATTGTTTAAATGATGTTTTTAAATTTATAAGATATTTTTAAAAACTGATTTTAAAAGTTTAAAATTTTTATTCGATAAATATTTTAAAGTAGCATGCAAATGTTATGATTTTTTAAACAGGCTTTTACTTTATGAGATAAAATAAAATGTTTTAAAAATCGTATTTTTAAATTTAAATGTTAAATTTAAGTATGCATGCTAAAATTGTTTATGCGATAAACTTTAGTCTATTTAATTGTTAAATAGTTGTACACCTTTTATGCGATAAAATTAGTGTAAATTTTTAATGGCTATGTCTTCTTGTCCCTTATTTGATAACACAAGACAACCCTTTAGGTTAGCCATTAAATAATGATTAAAATTTATTACTTGAATTTTAATGACATGCTGTGTTTTAATAAAACATTAACAACACTTCAAGACCTAATTCCTGATTAGGGTAGTCCCTTAATGAACTTGTAATTCTAATTGTTATAATTAATTTTCATTAAAGGACTTCGCTTTTAGCGTTGTTAATAAAATTTATTAAAATCCTAATAATGATTAGGATAGCACGTGAACCTTATAGTTGATAAGGACTTAATAAAAGTTATTAAACAAATCCTAAAATTTTGAGTTTAAGGATGCAACTAGTTGATAGGATTAATTAGTTGTTAATAAAAGCTGTTTAGTCTATGGCACACATACAAAAATGACAAGCTTCATTCAATGGACCATGATCCAGTCAATGTGCTTGGCTAAGAGTTCTGGGTCAACCCTTGCTAGTACAAGGGGCAGTGATCCTGGCTTAGTCAATTCCCTGGCTGTGTTCCGCTGGACCGCAATGTCGCGAATCATGATTGTATGACACCCTGGACTATATCTAGTCAATGCGTTATAAATCTTATTAAAGATTAATTCGTATCCCTCCTTGATTTTGGAGCTTGGTAACTCGAAGAAGACAATTATAGTTGTTGAGTCTCCTCAAGCTGTGACTTGTTTTTTCTTTAAGGAACAAACTCCAACATACATGTGATGTAGTCTAGACTTGACCCAAATCGATGCGTCGGATCTCCTCGAGTATCGATTTAAGTCAAATCTGGACACGAAATCAAGGGTCTGACTAGACCAGTCATTATGATTTATTGAGTCTCCTCAAGATCATAAGTGACTGTGGGTAAAAATCGACAGGGAATCACATGTGATGTGATTGACCAAGAGTTAGTCTACCAGTCATGGAACCAATCAACTTGTTGAGTCTCCTCAAGGTTGTGAGGTTCGGGATGATTGGATCCCTCTTTCACTAATTTTTAAATTCGATTAAATCGTTCGTTATTAAGCTTTAAAACGATCGTAAAAATAGTGGGAGGATATAGATAGATGAAAGCCAATCTACCTATATTTAATATTGAACATATGCAAAAACTAGAGCAAGCCTATGTTTACCGAAGGAATCAAAATATAATATTGGAATAAGTTAACTGGTCAAATAGTTGATTGATTGAATATCAAGTTAAAGTCTAATTGATGGAATTAAACTATATTCTCATTGACATTAAATGACCTTCTAAAGAACAGACTTAAGAAATATGATTTCATTAAGTTCTGGGTCCAACAAATAAATTAAAGCTACATGTCACTCTTCTCTATATGAGGCAGCTTGAACATATAGGATATTCGAAGTATGTTTCTCCCTACAACTTGTCGAGCTACCCTAAAGTTGTATGGACAAACAATTCTGATCCGCAAAGTTCGAAAATTCGATCAAACCGTTTGAGTCGAATACGAGTGCATGAGCGGTGCAAGACTATGTATCCCAACCGGATCTTGAGACAAGCAACTTCTTGAGCTAAACTCGAGATTGCAAAGCTCAAGCGTTTGGATACATAAGATGCTTGCATAGCTATTTATGTTGGGTTAATTAATATCTAAATGTGATTTAGAAAAGGAAGAAGGCACTCCGGAAAGTCAATTGAGAAAGTTAGTTTAATTTATCATTAGTAAAGGCATAAGTAGGAGGAAATGAAAATGTGATATATTTTGATGTCACGATTTCAGAATAAATAGTTATACAAAAACGTCTAACACATTTTTTGGACGAATGTCGTCACCTTGCTGCGGAAGCAATGTTTTGTGTTAAGTAATTTGTAATAACTATATATATATATATATATATATATATATATATATATATATATATATATATATATATTAAATGTTAATATATAAATACACAAGATAGTAACAAACTTATATGGTAAAATAGACTAGGCCGTATCGAGAGACTAAGCTTCACAAGTCACATAAAGAGGGGTCTGACCTCTCGTATTATGAAGTCTACGGACACTTGTGAGTCTTATCCTCTTAGATAAAATTGGCCGAAACCCATCTGTAAGACAGTGGGAAAATGAGTTGTCGAACTCAGTCTGGTACATACTAATGTACCCGAGTCTAGATCAACCAAAATAAGTTATTCGTATATTTTATTAAGACACGTGTTCTTGATGAAACACAAGTCTGAAAAAATAAAGAACGAAAAGACAAAAGTATTTAAACTGATTCGATTAGATCGAATGGTTAAATACTTAGCTACATAAAATCTTGTGTAATTAAAAGAAAATGTGATTTTCTCTCAGGTCAAGTCTGTTAACACATCAGTGTGTTAAATGGTATGAATCACACTTAGTTAGACTCGGTGCGATCCATAACAAGTGACTCTGAGTTAAGTCCTTCCTCTGGGTTAAGTCCCAGATAGTAATGCCTAGGTTTTGATAATGTTCTATGAGGACATTATCAATTAGATATTCATTAAATCAAACATTATGAAGTTGTATAATTACTCGAATCTCGTGAGACGAAGAGTCGAGTTAGACATCATAACTGATGATGACTTAGTCAACTTCCGGGAAGAAATTCGGAGAAGTAACTCCGATTTAAAAACTTGATGCAACCAGAATAGGTCCGTGTGCATAAATAAATTTTGGAATTTAGTTTACGTGCCCAAGGAAAATGTTTCCTCACTTACTGCAAGTAAATCTTTAAGTTGAAAGATTGGTGCAGAAAAGGAAAATAGGGAAGTGCAATCATGTTGGTCGAGAACGGTTTTTCCATACTAATTCCTATAAAACGGATTATAATGAAACCGTTTTCCACCAGCAGATGTGTACAGAACTACTCGGACCAAACTCGATGTAAACGCTTAAGTTGACCATGAAAATTGGAGCATTCACTTACAAGTTCGTTTTTTCTAAATATGATTTAGACGGACCAACTTATATGAATTAACCAGATAATTTTCAAGGTATGTGGGAGCGTGTAAATTACATGTGAGGCATCAAAGGGATGGAACATATATTTTGACAAAGTGATCAAAAGAGTTTGATTCTTTATCAGAAATAAATACGAGCCATTTGAAATGACCAGTAACTAATTTAAATGATTATCGTAAGGTACGATGAATTGGATAAGATCCAAGTAAATTAAAATATTATGGATTCTGAAAGACCAAATGAATTATTTGAATGAGATTCAAATGGTTGGTCTAAACATAGAAACCCTTAAGTCTATAATGTAGACGGTTTTAGCAGATCCACTCATGAAGGCTCTACCACATGAAGTCGGGAAAACTTATGTGTAAAAACGGTATGAGATACCGAGATAAATGGGCCTGAGTGCAAGTGAGAGATGTTGAGAGATGATACCCTCGAGGCTATCTATCTTCATGTGTGCATATCACAAACATCTTGTTCGAAATAACAGTAAGCTGTTTGGTATATATTTATCTAAGTTATGTTATAATGTAGTTAACATTAGATATTTACTTAGGTAAAGTCCTGAGACTTTATGCAAGGTCAAACAGGTATCGAGATGAGTATCTCGATCATGGAGAAATGTTTGACCGTCTGTAGCATAAGTCTAAAAAGAGTTCGTGGTCGTAGATGTTTCGAGACTAGGATATCGAAACATCGGATAGACCATTGTGTCTTAGTCTTCACCGTATAGCGGTGGCGATGATCTCATGATCGCTTGACTTGGTGAAGTCGTTGACAAGACACAGGTGCTCATTAGAGAATGAGTTCACTGAACGATCCACAAGAGTTATCATATGGTTATATTAACCAATCTGTCAATGATGACTCTGAGTGATGATAAGCTAATTGGTCTTTTGACTTGAGGTCATTTTGACGAACCTGTGCGTGAACTGTGCCACTTAGATCAAATGACCTAGCTTCGAGGCAAGCCGCGTCGAAAGGTCTTTGATTGGGTGACACTTGAAGCGTATGAGGAGAGTAATGACCAAGAGAGGATTCGTCTCTCCCGGTCAATGGGAGTTAGTGTCGTAGGGTTAGTTCGATCTTTGGTAAAAACTCTGGCCAGAGTATGTTGGAACAAGTCCAACATGATTTGACTAAAGATTGATAGAAACTAACCGGAGTCAAGTTATTGGGGTTGGCAGTTTGACCGTACCCTAGACTTGATCTACACGACATAGTTTAGACGAAAAGACTATAACTGCGGAATTCATCACGGAAACAGTCAGGGTGGTCCCAACAATACTCATGTCAATGAGTTAACCACATAATGATGATTCCTGAAGCATGGACGACAACCACTGCTCGTGGTCACTGCCGTATAGGGCTTCGAGCTCAATCTGTTGTAAGGTTCAGGCTGTAGGGTCTCACACAGAGTGCGATCTTCGTCTAGTAATAGGTAGAAATTAGTTAGGGAGAATAATTTGCATTTGATGCAAGGGATAAAATATTGCAAAAGATGTTTGCAATCATCTCCTACATTCGGGATAAATGATCCTGAGTGCAAGTGGGAGATGTAGAGGAATATGCCCTCGGATCATTTGTATTTGATGCAAATGAAAATTTAAGCCTAGATAGGGACTAATTTGCATATGATGCAAAAGAGATTAAATGTGTCTTAAATTGTTTAAGACTATATTTAATTAAATAAACGAGTTGAAAAGGTTACCTAGATGACGGGATCGTCCCGCTCTAAACGCAGGTTCAAACCGCGTCAAAAACGGAGTCCAAATGCACAAGTTATAGCCAAAACAAGTCAGCCCAAACTGTTGGGCTGAAACCAGCGAAAATGGAGGCCCACCAAGCCCGAATTTTCTGGTTAGGGTTTTTTGAAACCTGGGATTTTCTTGACGGCTACGTTTCTAAGAGAAGCATGACTTTTGGCTAACTTTGGACAATTGTTTGAAGGGTCAAACGGACTCGGATTGACGAGCCGTTTTTTCCTACGCGTTCACCGTTGAACCCTCTTTGATTTGGTAGGTTGTACCAACATTGAAGCTCAACGGTGAGGGAGTTAAAATTAGAGAAAGTTTGCCCTTTTTGAAAGGCAAACTAACTTGATTTAATTAATCCCAATTTAATAGTCCCACATCGGATTTTGAGAGAAGGGGAGAGTCCACCGCCTATATAAATAGGGGTCGGCTCTCCTCCTCAAAACTCGTCCCAAGCTCTAGATCTAAGCGGCTCTCGTAAATGTTGGAGCACGCTCGGATCTAAGCTAAATTAAAATTTCTCCTCTCCCTATAAATTTCTGCCTTACTCCCGCGGGCTCTAGCAAAGCCGCAAAGGAGTTCGGATTCTGGATCTGAAATCCAGGCGGAGGTTTCACTCGCGTGAAACTTTCTTCGGCGGTGGGTGGCTCGGCGACACGGGGATTGATCGCCTCGGGATGCGGAGCGGTTCGAGGAGCGGTGCATGGAGCGGTGCGTGGAGCGGTTCAAGGAGCGGCTCGGCGTGGGACTGGAGCAGCTCGGAAGACGGCGCGGAACATCTCGCCTGCCCCAGGGCTGAGATTCCGGGTATGTGTTTAAGCTTTTCATTTAATTATTCGCAGTAGTTAGATCCCTCTTGGGGTGGTCAGATCCACCCCAAGTTGGCAGAGATCCTGGCTTATAGGGTCTGGTTCCTTAGGGTTGCATGTTAATTAGATTAACATAAAATTTTTTCCGCTGCATTTCTGTCTATGTTCCGTCCGACTTAGGACGGGACTAGAGTTTTTGTGCCCTAAGGGTCCCAGAAAACCCTGCAGTATGTTGGCGTATATTGGCGCAAATTGGCGCAAATTGGCTCATATGGCTTTGTCGGAGTACGGCGAGGCATTGCCGTAGATTCGGGGTGGTCGGAGTACGTCGAAGCGGGGTGGTCGGAGTATTATCCACCCGTTTGGATGGATTGTATTGGCAAACTTGATATGTAACATGATGTGATTTTATCGTATTGGCTTAGATTTCAGACCCTGATATCATGTCATTTGATGCACATAGTTTCATTAAACAGCTAGTTGGCTCTGCTTAAAATGGATGGCATTATGTTCACAATAACCATCAAATTCTGTCAAATCTGTTATGGAGCTTGCAAATCCTTTTTTCAATTATCTTTAGGAATTAAGCCTAGGTCTAAGATATATGTCTCTAAAAAGTGCTCCCGGATATACTTAAACAGCAACAATATTTTTAGTTGTTCCCGTTATGAATACCAGAAGCGACCGGAATACAAAAGTCTTAATTGCACAAGAAAGGAAATAGTTAAAAAATAACAGCACAGCAGTTACAAAAAATTACTTAGTTTGGCTGGTTTTGGTTCACGGGTAGCAGCAATCGGTATTTTCCTATATTAGAAGGATAAAATTACTACCAAGTAATTACTCAATATCCTCATAGGCATTACAACCTACAGCTAGACACCCTTAAGTTTCGTATACAAGAGAAGTACAACACCCCGCATACACGTCTATGTCGACGCCGAACTCCGACCACTCCGCTTCGCCGTACTCCGACCACCCCGAATCTACGGCAAGGCCTCGCCGTACTCCGACAAAGCCCTATGAGCTAATGTGCGCCAATTTACGCCAATATACGCCAATATACGCCAATATACGTCACGTATCGTGACGTATATTGGCGCATATTGGCTCATAGGGCTTTGTCGGAGTACGGAGAGGCATTGCCGTAAATTCGGGGTGGTCGGAGTACGTCGAAGCGGGGTGGTCGGAACCCGACGCCGAAAATACGTCTACGTCGACGCCGAACTCCGACCACCCCGCTTCGACGTACTCCGACCTCCCCGAATCTACGGCAAGGCCTCGTCGTACTCCGACAAAGCCCTATGAGCCAATTTGCGCCAATTTGCGCCAATATACGCCAATATACGCCAATATACGTCACGTATCGTGATGTATATTGGCGTATATTGGCGCATATTGGCGCAAATTGGCGCATATTGGCTCATAGGGCTTTGTCGGAGTACGGCGAGGCCTTGCCGTAGATTTGGGGTGGTCGGAGTACGTCGAAGCGGGGTGGTCGGAGTTCGGCGTCGACATAGACGTGTATGCAGGGTGTTGTCGGCGTTGGGTTGTGGGCTGGCAGTGATGAGCGGTGTCGAGGCTGTCGAGTGGAGTTCGAGGCGGTGCGAGGTGCTGGGCTTCGCTCGCCGGAGGGAGAACGTCGTCCTCTGCACTTGTTTTCGCAAGGGGATTTGATTTTGTTGGGTTTTAGTGTTTGGGAACGAAGAGGGTATTTTAGTCTCTTTTTTAAGCGGGGTGTTATTCTAGCAAACTTTTTAAAATGGATGGTAGAAATTAAAACTCTTGGTTGACCGATGGTAGTTAGCCTATTTCTCTATATTAAGTACCGAAGGATATCTAAATAACAACATCAGAGATTATTGAACTCTCAAGAAGCTCAAACAGTCACTGGATATTTTGATTAGACGAGCAAATAGATATACGAAATAAAAAAAACTCCTGAACCCGAGAATAGCGATGAGGAAGCTTGTAGTCATTGGCAAAGCTGAGTGTCCTCTTCGTACCTTGATGCCCAATTGCCACCTGTTCTTCTTCTGCTGATTTCCCACAGTCATCCTTCTCGCTGCTCATCTCGCATATTATAGGCATTAAACAAAGGAATGTAAGTGTCAATCACATGTCAACAAAGCTAAAGCTAAAAGCGGTAAGAAATTTACAATTCTCACCAACTTTGATAAGGACCTGAACTCCAATCTGCCATTTAGATAGAAAATATAGTATACACAATGTATCACAAGGGTTGTTTTATGCAATTGAGTTGGTTAAGTACTTCACTATTATCCTTTCTTCTGCAATCTTCTAACTTGGAGATTTACTTGCAGAAAATGAGGAAACATTTTCCTTGGACACGTAAACTAAATTCCAAAATTTATTTACGCACACGGACCTATTCTGATTGCATCAAGTTATAAATCGGAGTTACTACTCCGAATTTCATCTTAGAAGTTGACTAAGTCATCATCAATTATGATGTCTAACTCGACTCTTCGTCTCACGAGATTCGAGTAATTATACAACTTCCTAATGATCGATTTAATGAATATCTTATTGATAATGTCCTCATAGAATATTATCAAAACCTAGGCATTACTACCCCTTGAACCTGAAGCCGCGCACATCTGCAATATCCCCTCCGTCCATCATCTCTAAGCCGCGCAAACCCACCCTCTCACTTCGTCATCGCCTGCCACCTTTCAGATCTACCGCCAACTCCTCTCTAAGGCCCGACAGCCGCCTGCAACCCTCCCAGTGACCTACAGTCGCCGCTGTCCACTCCATCGCCTTCGTCGTCACTGTTTTTGGGTCGTACGCTTCGTCGCTGCCCTCACTACGTTTCGCTACACCGCTGCGACAACGGTTAGTAGATCTATCTCGTATCATGCTATAACCCACACCCTAGGATAGAGAACTAAGTAAAAACAAATTATTAGATGTCGTAGGGATGCCGTCTAGTCCCAACCCATTATACCCCTCAAAACCTCCATGTGCCGGGATTGTCCAATTCGACCTCCAAAGTGCCCGCCTGGGCCTCGTCCGCGCCACAGAAAGCCCGTAATAGCCTCTGGGGCTCCACCATCGCCCCTCGCCCCTGGAAAAGACCTCCTTGACCAGGAGGAAGCTTGCGCGGCCCTCCTGCGGCTACTGCAGGGCCGCGCAGATTTCCTGCATATGCTGTAGGGCTGCGCGGGGCCCTGCTTGCTGTCGTGGGCCCCCGCTGCCCTGCTGGGGGGCCGACGACCCCTCAATAAGATATTGGAGGCCATGTATCAGTTCATGAAATCTTTGAATAGCATGCAGTCAGTAAAGCACATGCAATTTAAATACTACTTGTACTACCTATTGATCGCTCCGGAATGTAACCCAAAAGTGCGACCGTGTAGTTTTACCGCAAGCGCACGGTGTAGCGGCGAGCGGGTTATCGAACACAGGGAGGACGAATGAAAGTGCTTGCTCCGAACAACCTGGCTATTAAGAACAGAAAAGAGAGAAATTTGCCTTTGGCGATCCTGTCACAATCGTCAGACAAAGTACGGAAATATCAAATCAAATAAAGACGCCTAGGGAATGGGGAATCCCCGCTACTCACCGTATCTCGTCAATGTGATTCGTTGCCGGTCTATAGCTATCCTAGGTTCGGGTCCAATCTCTTGCAAACCCTAGCCTAGGCAAGCTAGCATTAGGATCAACATCATCGTTCAATCGTGCCCCGAGCCCACTCTCGTGCAAACTCGGGCCACGACCTAGGTTGGGATAGTTCCTACCCGTCCAATCTCTTGCAAACAGGTATCAGCATGGAATTGCAACCGAGAACCCTAGTATCGGTCCAATCTCTTGCAAACCGATACTACGGAAACTCAATTTCAACCTAATTCGGATTTCTAGGGTTTCCTATCGAATTGGGATCCAATCTCTTGCAAATCCCAATCGGTATGAACTCCTAGCCATCCGTAATAAATCGATCCCAAACTAACCCTAATAGCAATTCTAGCAAAATTTCTACCAACTCATCACAAATCTGAAATTGGGCTCATAGGGTTCATCCCCACGCCCCAAGACGTATAGACTACTCACAATTCATAGCACAAATATAAAAATAATCAATGGAATTAATAAGAGAATTCATCACAATATTCAAATAAGCAATAAAAATAGTATTTTTAGAGGAGAGAGAGACAACCCAATAGAGTTCTTCCAATAATCCAACAAAAATCAACTTTTCTCTCCTCTCCCATCACAAAAATCTAAAGCTAAAAGTTTAATCTAAAAAGCTGCAAAAAGTAAAGAGAAAAGCTCCCTAACCTAGGGTAAAAACAGGGGTTAAATACCCCCCAAAATCGTCTAAAAAACTGTGACCAAAATACCCCTGCGCAGCCTGAAAATCGCAATTTTCGCTACAGGCAGCGCGTCGCACTCGGCCGAGTGACAAAAGTCGCTCGGCCGAGTGACAAACCCTGAGAATTTCCAGTAAGTCTTGGTCTTCGGGGGTCTTCGCTTCGGGAGTCGCTCGGCCGAGTGAGTTGTCGTCACTCGGCCGATGGCTTCAATGTACTCGGGCGGTCGGCATTTTCCACTCGGCCGAGTGGGTCTTCTGAAGCTCAGGCAGACGAAAAACAGTAAGTTGGCGATTTTTGATGGGCTTCGTCTGAGTGCCACTCGGGCGGATGGGGTCTCGTCACTCGGCCGATGTGGCTTCCGACGCTTGGCCGAATGCACACTTAAAACGTGTCCGATCAGGTCGGCCGAGCGGTGTCTCGCTGGTCGGCCGAGTGACTCCTTCACTCGGCCGAGTGAGACACCAAAAATGCCCAATCAGCTTGTTTTGGCCTCCTCGTCGCTCCTGCGACGTTCTTTCTTCTTCCGCTCCTCTCCAACAGTAAAATACCCCTCGGGGAGGTCGTCGGTGACACTCTGGAGTAGGCGTATCTCGAGATCACTCCAAATTGCTCCAAATCACCTGAAATACGACAAAAACAACAAATCGTGAAAAGCATCGCAATATCATCGATATATCGTGAAAAACATGATTTGAGCGATCTAAATGGCATGCAAACATGCGGGAAAAAAGTGTAAAATAAGGAGTGATCACCTATAGAACACATACACATAGTACAAACAAGTTGAAATCATGATAAACATACACATAGTACAAAGCAAACAAAGCATTAAATGCATTCATATCTTCATAGGCACCTAAAAATTGTTAAGATGTGGATCATCATTACAGTGCTGATCCCAATCATCATTGGCATCTACGCTAGGTGAAGATGTTGATGCACCCGTTGTTGTGTCCTACATAAGATTAAACAATTAAAATAGAATTAGTACTTCTAATATAAATTTAAAGTATTTATTGAATAACTAAAATTATAAGAAGTTATGCATGTGCCGATAATAGGGACAAAACGTCAACTCCACATTTTGTACCTATAACAGTGAGTACTTCCTTGAATGCATGTCACTTACTCTTCAGTTACATATTCTCTTCCATTAAATTTGTAGTAAACCTGAAGGCGAAAGCAGTGTTTCAGGTAAAACGTTGTTCCAAAATCTGTAAGCGGGGTAGCCGCCAAAGGAAACCCAAACACACGAGATCGGTAGCAGCCAAAGGAAACCCGAACACCCGAGATTGAGTCGGACCAAGAGTCATTTATGTTCAGATCTTGTGGATGGCAAATAGATAGTAGATGGAGTTGATTAATGTAAAAAAATTTCTCTAGATAATCTACGTAGTTTACAATTGAACTTACTTAATTTAAACTTAATAAACGATATTTATCTCAAGAAATAGTATGCTGTAGAAATGTGTATAAGAGATAAACATATTACTAAGAATGATGCAGACAAGATATGTACTTTGGTTCAGATACCCAATATCCTACACCAGCCACCCAAGTGTTGGGGATGTTGAGATGGCAAGCTAAACACTAGAGGGGGGTTATTATTGTTTCTTAAAAACAATGCACAAATAAAATTAATACCTCTAAATTTAGCTTAAGTCTATTAGGAACGTTACTCCTTATATAGTCCTAATGAAAAGAAACTAGACACACGGACAATTAGTTTCTATTTTA
This sequence comes from Scilla litardierei, assembly GCA_030789695.1. Lineage (NCBI taxonomy): Eukaryota > Viridiplantae > Streptophyta > Magnoliopsida > Asparagales > Asparagaceae > Scilla > Scilla litardierei. The sequence continues at coordinate 311,626,989 of CM061133.1, read as the reverse complement.
TTAGGTATGCTGAAAGATCGAGGGGTTACAAATTTTACGATCCCACAAATAAGAATATTTTTGAGACTGGAAATGCCATATTTCTTGAGGATACCGTGTTTGCTGGGGGAGATTTAGGAAGAGACATTATTTTCGAAGAGGAATATGTAGATATTCTCACAGGTGATCTTGTTCTTGATCAGGATTCCACTCATGTTATAGAACAAGATACAAATATTCAAGACAATGTTGTTGCTCCTCCTGTTCAAGAAGAACAAACCCTTGCACCTCAAGAAACATTACCATTAAGAAGATCCACTAGGGAGATGAGAAGTGCAATATTAAGTGACTACATTGCATATCTCCAAGAACATGAGGTTGATATTGGCGCGATGGAATATGATCCAATCAACTTCCATCAAGCCAAAAATGGTTCTAACTCTCTAAAATGGATAGATGACATGAATGAGGAAATAAAGTCAATGAAGGACAATGACATTTGGGATCTTGTCCCATTACCTAAAGATGTAAAGCCCATTGGTTGCAAATGGATATTTAAAACCAAGAGGGATTCAAAAGGTAATATTTGTGGAAAGATATAATGCACGTCTTGTCGCTAAGGGCTTTACTCAAAAGGAATGCATTGATTATAATGAGACTTTCTCTCTGGTTTCCAGAAAGACTCATTCAGGATAATAATAACATGGGAAGCACATAATTAATATCTTTTAGTTATGAATAGTATGAACCCATCACAGTTCCTCATCATCGATTGCAACAGAATTCACCAATTGCATATCATTCGAGGCCTAAATCATATAATGTATCCAAACAACACCAAATAACATCAAATAACATCAAAGAACAATTTTGCAAATACCAAATAGATAAAATTCATATATTTCCAAACAAAACCACGACAACTCTTACAAGGCACTTAGCAAATGGCAGCCAATTTCTACCAAGCTCAGAAATCTCGATGATCACATACAACTGAACTTGAAAACTAAATTTTGATGTAATATTGTAGTAAAGAAATTGAAAATAAAACCCAAAAACATTTAAAAAGTGTCACCTTTGTCCAACGAACCAAAGTGAGGAAGATCGCAGAGTGGAAGATGCCACAAAGGTTGAGAGGTAGTTCATACTACCCTGTTGCAACATAAATATTTCAATTGCCGAATAAAAGTTCTAATGCCAAAATCCAACTCTAAATCTGACAGCAACATCACTTGCGCGCAAAAACTATTCTTACCCTCAATTAATAGAATTAAAGCACAGAACTACGAAAGATTTGAGCTTTCAATGGATGTGATACAGGACATCGTTAAATTCAATTGATTGGCAGTCGAGGTCGATGCCCTTCTCTGGGCTACTGTTTGAATTTAATACATAATTGGTAAAAATTATATTGTAGCCCTAATTTCATAGACAAAAAATGAGAGACCCCCTAAATTGAGTATACCCACTTTCAAAAACATTCAATATACATTCACCTCGAAGACTTAATTTCAAATACATTCACCATAGCATTTTATACCCACTTACTATTATGCCCAGAAAGCTTATCGTAGCCCTAATCATGCTTCCATGTTTTCCCACTGCCCTCAATTTCAAGCCTTGAGATGAAGACCACACATATAAGCAAAAATTATGTCGTTGAGCAACAAAGTAGAATAAAATTTAAGAATGGGCATGCATACATCATATGAAGAAATTTTCTGTCAAAAGGGTGTTTAATATAAATCGCAATCATTCCGAAAGTCCTAGAAACTAAGCAAAGCCATGTGTTTTTGGCCCCCAACTGAATTCAACTGAATTCAGCCCATGTCTTTTAAACAGCTTTTGTTTGTAGGAACCGATGATCCTTTGTGCAAGACATGGGCTAAATTTGGTTGGGAGCAAAAAAACTCTATGCATTTGTGGCTCATTTTAATCTTAAGTTACATCAGATGGATGTTAAAACAGCGTTCCTTAACGGGGACATTGATCAGGTAATTTATATGGTGCAACGAGAAAACTTTGTGTCGGGAGACCCAAAGAATTTGGTTTGCAAACTTAAGAAATCTATCTATGGACTCAAACAGGCGTCTCGATAATGGTATTTTAAGTTTCATCAAGTTATCATCTCATTTGGCTTCGAGATGAATTTGGTTGATGAATGTATATAATATAAGTTCTGTGGGAGTAAATTTGCTTTTCTGGTTTTATATGTCGATCACATTTTACTTGCCAATAACAATGAAGGCTTATTGCATGAAACCAAGAACTTTCTAGCTAAGAAATTTGAGAGGAAAGATCTTGGTGATGCATCTTTTGTATTAGGAATCCAAATACACCAAGATCGTTCTCGTGGTATACTTGGATTATCACAAAGGCCTACATTGAAAAGGTTCTGCAAAGATTTGGCATGGAAAGTTGTAAACCAAGTGATACCCTGGTATCTAGAGAAGACAAGTTTAGTCTCAAGCAGTCCCCTAAATGTGAAATTGAGAAAGCACAAATGAAGGATATTTCTTATTCTTCAGCGGTTGGGAGTATCAGGTATGCTCAAGTATGTACGCGTCTAGACTTAGTGTACATTACATGAATGCTTGGTACATACTTGAGCAATCCAGGATTGGACCATTGGAAAGCAGCCAAAAAGGTCTTACGGTACTTACAGAGGACAAAGGACACATGCTCGTATATCAGAGGTCGAAAAAGCTTGAGATCGTAGGATATACTGACTCTGATTTTGCTGGATGTCAAGACAGCATGAAATCTACTACAGGCTATGTTTATACATTAACAGAAGGTGTTATTTCATGGAAGAGTACTAAACAGTCTATTATAGCCTCTTCCACGATGGCTGCAGATTTCATTGCATGTCATGAGGCATCCAATCACGGTTTATGGCTACGAAATTTTGTCACAGGGCTGGGAATTATATATGGCATTGAAAGGCCACTCAAGTTATTTTGTGACAATATGTCCGTAGTTGCATTTGCAATTAACAACAGGAGCTCAGCGAAAACAAAGCATAATGATATCAAGTTCCTGATTATTAAGGAAAGAGTTGGACATAAGCAATTGTCTATAAAGCACATTGGTACAAACTCAAACATTACAGATCCGCTTACTAAGGGACTGCCACCAAAACGTTTCATGGGCATGTTTCTCGTATGTGTATCATGTCATTTAAAGATGCTCAATTTTAGTGGGAGTTTGTAATTTTGTAGTGCTCTTATTTTTAGACAACATTTCAGTCTCCAGTTTTTGCATATTTGGTTTATTTCTGCAGAAATAAAGTAGGCTTTATATTCCAATTCTATGTTTATATGTGCGTATGAAAATATGTGTTTAATTTTATGCTCTCACTAAGGTTAAGCAGGATCAATTGGAAATAGACATGTTAGATCACATTACATGTAATTTCCATGCTACACATCCACTTCATAATCCATGTCATTTTTTATATTAGCATGGTGACCACTGATAGGTCGAGCTGCAATCGCTGTGGCAAAGATCTCTTCAATCCCTTGCTAATCTAATTGATGGACCGGATTGTTTTTTGACTCATTAAAGAAATGACACTAAGTTAAGATCTTATTTTGTTGTATGCATATGGAAATATAATTATAAAGTTTAACATATAGCCCAAGTGGGAGATTGTTGGAACTTATCCAACTCAGTTGGATCTTAATCCAACGTTGGGCTAATATGCGAATATAATTATATAATACTACACTGTCATATTGAAGCCCATTAAATAAGTGATCTCATTTAATTGGTTAATTGGGCTTAAATGAGTCAAGTAGGTTGTGGGCCTTTATGTGTAGAGACTATTGGGTTTCAATTCGTTGATGGGTTGACTTGGAAACCCTAAGGCTAAGAAGGCTAGCCAGCCTATTTATATGCGGTCATGATCCCCGAAACACATGAACAGGGAAGCCGTCTTTTCTACATCCCGTCGCTAGAAGAGAAACAGGCAGTGGGTGTCTCCCCCTCTGTAAAGCTACGGCAGGCCTCGATTGGGGCCTACTCTTCCTACGGAGGGGGGCAGCAGGGCGCCGCCCCCTCCGATAACCTACTCGTGGCGGCGGGTGCCGCCCCCTCTGAAAACCTAATGTGGGCGGCGGGTGCCGCCCCTACCTGCCACCCCATCTTTCCCTGAAGCAGGCACTGGGGGCGCCTACTTGTCCGACAGGAGCGGTTAGGATGCCCCTTTCTCACCACGTCGACGCCGGTAGAGCCGGCGTCGATCCCTGATCCGTGTCGACTGACGGCCGGCAGGCCACCCCTGATCTAGAGTTTTTTAAACATGAAAAAATCAATCAAAACCCCCACAAAACATACAGATCTGAATCCAAACAGATTAAAGAACTATTTTTATCAAATCTATGCATATAGGGGGTAAAATAATAAGATCCAGACAAGCAGGCTTACCACTTGATAGAACTAGAGATCTAGATGTGTATACAACCCTAATAATACAGATCTAGATGTAGGCATGCTGAATCTTAAAACTTTACCTTCTCTGATAGGAATCATACCTGAATCCATGAAGACGATGATCTGGATGATGCATCGGAAAGATCTTCTAGATCCACACGAATCAACCGTTGGAGAATTCCTTTACCCTTCTCACGGTTTCTCTTTTAGCGATGGGACGTAAAAAAGACGGCTCCCTTATTCGTGTGTTTCGGGGATCATGACTGCATATAAATTGACTAGTATCCTTAGCCCTTGGGTTTTCAATTCGGTCCATTAACGAATTGAAGCACAATAGTCTCTACATATAAAGGCCCACAACCTACTTGACTCATTTAAGCCCAATTAACCTATTAAATGAGATCACTTATTTAACAGACTTCAATATGACAGTGTATCATTATATAATTATATTCGCATATTAACCCAATGTTGGATTAAGGTCCAACTGGGTTGGATACGTTCCAACAATTAGTACTATATTATGTTGTTTATCATCAAAATAACTACTGGGTGGAGGCTCTAACCCCAAAATTCTCACCCTTTTTTATGATGACAACATATTGCATATAAAATCATATAGAAGTCGTAAAATTTTATGCAATGCCTAGTGTGTGTGTGTGTGTGTGTGTGTGTGTGTGTGTGTCATACCCAACAATGTATCATAATACATATCTCTCCCCCTTTGACATCTCAAAAAGATATACTATACATGAATTCTCTCCCCTACATACGTGCATGAATCTAAAATGTGACTCAAAAATCAACACTTGGTGCATGAAGGATATGCTATGCAATGAATAAAAATAATTGTACCATATAGCCCCCCTACAAATTTGCTTGATATATTCATTTGCCGCTCCCATAATTTGTGCTTGTTCTTGAGAGCTTACTTTTCATCGCAAAATATGTGAGTACATACAAATCAATTTTTTTGGTAGTCCTTGCAATTGAGTCCTTGGGGTTAGCACATATGATGTTGTCAATACATAGGGAACCAAACCTATTGGTGTCTTGATTTCCTATTGATGAGTGGTTTATATATACATATTTTACTCTCATCTCATACGTTTTTCACCTCATTTCATGCACCGTTTCATTTTATTCTATCCATTTTTGTTTCATTTTTACTCTTTTGGGCCATTATTTGCATTTCAGGTGAAAGGGAACGAATTCAGGATTTTAGTGCATGTAAAAGACGAAAAAGTGCCAAAAAGAGTCAAAGAAGTGAAAAAACAAGCAAGGCGAGGAAATGAAATCAAAAGAAGAAGAATCTGAAGGAAACAAGCTCCATGCGACCGCATGGGATACGCCACGCGGCCAAGTGGAAGAGAGCTATGACAGGAGCCCAAGAAAGCAGCAAGAGCACTCGACGTAACCGCGTGGATAGACCACGCGACCACGTCTAAAGGAGGGAATGAGCAATTCGAGAAGTCCATTTTACCCAAATGACCGGCCATGTAATTCTCTGTCTTTTGGCCCAAAAATCATCTTTCTGCGGGAATGACGCGGCCGTTTGAACTCAAAAAACGCCATCGCGTGGATCTGAATTTCTAACCCAATTCATGAGGCCGTTTAGATTTTAACAACGCGGTCGTGTAGAAGAGCTCAGTCCAAGCCAAAGAAAAGAGGATCCACACGGCCACGTGGCTACACCATGCGACCGCGTGGAGGAGAAGCCACATGGAGCGCATAACCCTTGCAAAGACTAAAGATCTGCTCTCAACCCTGTGGTTATCTTCACTCCTTATTATTTTTCGTTCGTATAGTGTCTCGTCCAGATTCCAAAGCATATTTATTTGTATTTTTCTGAGATCAGAGTGACTTTATACATTTTCTGCAAGACGACAATGCACTGCTGGAAATTCCACGCGGCCAGGTGGAGTAATCCACACGGCCGTTTCAGGTCGGGGTTTTCCTGACCTGTTAGAGTTTTAAGGGGCTATTTAAGGGTTTTGTGTGCGTATTTGAGGGAGGGGGCTGACTTTTGGGAGCCGGTTTTCTCCCTTTTCATCAGTTTTTCTGAGTTTTTAGGAGTATGGATAGATTTAGAGTAGTTTAGACAGCTTTTCTCTTTGATTGTAAGCAGGAATTGACAACTCTTGGGTGAAAATCAATAAGATAAGTGTTTATTGCTTTCTTCTATTGTGTTTTCTTATTGTTTTGTAATTGTTTGCTGTTTTATCTTGTTAATCCCTGTAATTTCTTTGATGTTATTAATTTAGAACTCGATTCACGTAGCTAACAATAACCTACGACGAAATTGGTACTCGATTACCCATCCTCCATGCAGACGACCCGTAAAGCGCTACGACGACACCGTGCGCTTGCGATTTATAAATATTCAAAACTCCCACCAAGTTTTTGGTGCCGTTACCAGGGAGGTTGCGCTTGATCGATATTAGTTTTGTCGATTGGTTCAGTTAGACTACATGCCATATAAAAATTTATAAAAATAATAATAAGCAAACTTTTTCCCTACCACCATACTTCGGGTTATTTAGTACCGACCCCCTGTGATTTCTCAAAAATTAGTACCACCCCCCTATGGTTTCAATAATTAGTAAGACCCCCCCTGCCATAGGGGGGTGATAATAATTTTTGAGAAAACACCGGGGGTGATACTAATTGTGGCGAAAAACTTGAGGTGCCAGAGGGGGGTCTTACTAATTATTGAAACCATAGGGGGGTGGTACTAATTTTTGAGAAAACACAGGGGGTCGGTACTAAATAACCCCCATACTCCTGACTAATGCCACCGATGGATGGTGGGCCGAGCATAGGTCCATGGATGCAAACAATCTTTCCCGGAGAGGTTGTTATCAAGCACGGGCCACATGAGAACTCTGAGGAGGTCATAGAGGATATCCATATCAACGAAAAGGGAAAGCACGAGGCCATAGATACCCTAACTCATTTTCGCGGGTCTGACGCACTCTCACTTCCACCTATACATCAACAGCCCATCCTCACTCCACCAAAGGCATCACATCAACCAGAGCATGTTGCCATTCATGGAGACTCTTTAGACCCTACATGCTCTCTTTCTGAATATCATATTACATTTCATATATTTTTACATTCAGATACTTCTGACATGACACACCCTCAACAGGATTCAGGTTAATGCTACATGGAGGCCTGCTGGACCATGATGATTTGGGTTAAATATTGCAATTTAGCCCCTTATTTAGCCCCATTTTGTGCATATATGATACTTATTTGGTCTCTAATTTGATCGTATTTTGAATACCCTTAATTATTAGAGCAAACTCTCATTTTATGCACAAAACAACAATTTACTGAGTATTTCTGTCCTTTTAGTATTTTTCATATGAAGATCTCGATCTCACGATTCCAACAACAATTTATTTGTATTTTTCTGATATCTGTGCTAATTTCTATGAATTTTTGAATGCAGAACACCAATTTAAGAAATACGGCCGAATTACGTATGAAATACGGCGTATATATGCCACAGAATACCAGTGCCTGTACACGTGGTGCGCATCCATCGATTCCTTCTCAATCAAGCGGCTCCCAAAGAATGACGACGCGGCACTGTGCAGGCTGTTGGATTCTGATCCAATGGACGAGATCAAGACCCAGGCGGCATCGGAGTTGAGCGAAGAAGCGGGCGACGTGGCCGGCTTACAGCCGCATGATCGTGATCCGAAGGCCCAGAGCGATTCAAGCTGGGTTCGAATTGAACAAAGCGGATGCGGGCACGCGCGCGGGTGACGATTCGATCCGCTTGCCACATGGCAGCTCCAGATTCCATCCCGCATCGATCATGCAGCGGAGGTTTGCAGCGGCTGAGGATAACGGGTTTGGTTCGATTTTGAGCAGGTTTGGACCCGCTAACACTTCGAAAACCCACAATCTAAGTATTTAAGGTATTCCTAAGGTTTTGTTGCGTATTCTTGCGTATTTGGGGCTCTAGGAGCCGTATTTTGGCGTAAGATTTGGAGGCCCTGGGGACAGAGGCAGGAGATATCATCTGAAGGAGATCTAGTGTCTATTTGGAGAGATTTGATGATATTTTTCCTATCTTTAGCCTTGTATTTCACATATTTGGCTTGTATTTGGAGTATTTGTCACGTATTTTGAGACTTTGAGCATGTATTTTTCTATGAATATTGTTTATTTTCTCTCCATGCGTGGCTAATCTCTATATGTGTTGGTGTTGTGTAGTTAGGGTGTTGTAATCATTGATTTCAATATCTTTTCGCCCTATATTCACGTTATATTGCGTATTTCATTGATTTCTACATATATCTTGTTTGGGTATGTTATACGGAGACGTGGACATGCTTAAGTTGAATATGATCTGAGTAAGACTTATTCGTGATGCGATTCGAGAGGATGTATTATGACCCGATAGGGCACTTGTGCATATTTTCTTCATGAAATCGATGATATACATGATTACTTTTTGGCACTATTTTACGCTCTTTATCGCCATACCTTCCGACGTTCTCGTGCCTTAGCTGGATGAAACGTTGAGTTATAGAAAAGATATTAATAATCATTGATTTCACATACCATCACGAAATCACTACCAACACATACTCTACATATTAGTGCCCTAGTATCGAATTCACCGTAATTATCGTAGGATTCTCTTTTATTATTTTAAACAATCGACACCATTACTTATATCTCTGATAGGTGGTTGTTTATTATCGTTTTAGTACTCTTTTTAAACTGAAATTCGTGGTTTTGCATGTCAGTTGTCCCGTGGATACGATATCTGGACTCACCAGGATTATTACTTGTTCGATCTCCTACACTTGGGTGTAGCGCTCACACATTTTGAGACGAGTCAAGTTTTTGGCGCCGTTGCTGGGATAACAGTACTTGTGATCTATGATTTCAGTTCGTATGGAGGAACATTCGGTGAGATCCTTCCATCTTATAGTTTAGGAATTTTATTAGTTTTTTTGTTTGTTTTGTGTTCTCTTTTAAAAAATATCAAAAAATGGAATATATGAAATTCTATAGCACAAACAATTGGTATGATGCAGAGTACGATGTTGCACATAAGCATAGAATGGAGAAGCTCAAGATCATTAATTTTAATCAAAACAATTGTGAAACTTTCTTTCAGGCCTGGAGGAGGTTCACAGACCTAGTATTGAGATATCTGCAGCATGTGTACACAAAGAAAGAGCTTATGGAGTCCTTCTTATTTGGACTACAACCACAGCTGCAGGAATTTTTAGCAGTCATGACATCGACAGAAGAATGGAAGTACATGGACTCTTTAAAAGAGAATGAACAAATCATGAAAGAGACTTCAGAGCATGATTCAACGTAGCCTTCCTACCTTGATCAAGGAGAGCAAAGCGTTGACGTACTATTGCAACCCTTGATAGAGAAAGTTTATTTGCTCATTCAGACACAGGAGGATACATCCTATCAATTCCAAGAAAACTTCCTTGCTTGGAGTCGGCAAATTTAGCAATCCATTGAAAATCTTACTCTGATTGCCACTTGCTTAGAAGAAAATAATTCTTTTGAAATTCAATTTCAAGAATCTAATATGAGTTCATCTTCTATTGCAGGTATATCGAGCGAGCCAAGTCACAATGAAGTCACGAATAAAAATATCAACCTAGCAGGAAGTGGGTACAAAGGAGAGGACAAGCTAGCAATTTTAGATGAACAGGAGGACGAGACAGCTAGGGACATGTGTTTAGAGATTATCGCTATGGAGCCCGAACCACTCTTTCCCCCATTTTTTTCCCAAAATCATGTATCCCTCTCCCTAATGACTGAGCATCATACCAAGAGCAGTGCACATTTTTCAGGGAGTAGGCATCAACATGCTTTACTTTATTTTACTTACTTTGATGACTACATTTGGAATATTTTTATTGAAAAGAATTTAAGACTAAATTGGATTGACGTGACTCATCTCTTGCATGAAATTGTTAACTACTTTATAGAGATGCTGAGAGTTACGTTGCTGGGATCCAGTTTAGTTAGTGGAGGAAGACTACTCGTCGAGGAGCACACGGGGCAGATAGAACAACTTTCTCCACCATTAAAGATCAATGATCCAACATTTGACCACGGTGTGTTCTTTCCATTAGCGTAGATTTTTATATGCTTTTTAGGATGCTTGCTTTTGAATAAACACGTACCCCTTTTGACATTGAGGACAATGTCCATCTTTAGTTGGGGGAGTGTATGAGACTTTAGGATTTTTTATAAAATAAAGCGAGAGAAAAGAATAAATCACCAATTCTCATCATTTAAAACTCCTTCACATACCACATTAGCGGATGATTATGCAATGATTGAGTTCTAAAAATCGTTTATGGCTTGAATTAATTTTTATTTCTTCATGGAATTATTCATTAATATGATATCTATGAAAACTTTCAATTGACATGATTAATATCGAAATAGTTTGAATTTATTTCATGCATGCTATTGTGATACAAAAGCTTAAGTATACACGATTGTTGGATCTGGATCCTAGCCTAGAGGGGGGGTGAATAGTCTTATAAAAATATTCTCGTGCAACCACGAGAAAACACACGCAGTTAAAATCTCAAGCAGAGTAAATAAGAGGCAATCACAGAGTATGCACAGATTTACCCTGGTTCGATCGCATCAATGACCTACATCCAGCCCCCAAGCAAATACTAGCATTAATATGTTCCTTTTGTACAACTAAAATGGGGTCCTAGCTCCAACTCCCCACCTAGAACGTACCACACTCAGCAAAGTGCAGAACACTATCAATCTAGTAAATGCGTATGTTGACTGCTACAACACGTCAAGACCCTCTTGTCTAGTCCCAGACTAAACAAGTCCCAAAAGAACACAAAAGTGGTTAAGTTTCTCCTACGAAGATCTAACTGACTACTACACAAAATAATAAACAAGAGTTTAGAAAGCTCAGTTTGTGTAGTGGTGGTCATCTTCTTCAATTGGCACAGGCCAGCTCTCGTCTGGCAAGATATAGATGTCTCGTCTCGTCTGCAACTCAAGTTGCCGCTCTTGCTTGACTCCTCTTTGATTATTGCAGCCTTATCTTGATGGTGCAGCGGCAGTGCATGGACTGAACCCAACAGTGCGTGGATAGAACCCTGTAGTGCGTGGACAGAACCTGCAGTGCGTGCGTAGCCCCCCCCCCCCCCCCCCCCCCCCCCCCCGCGCAGTGCATGGACAGCCCCTTGTTTGCTCTAGCAGTCCATGTGCAGCCCATTCCTTGATGTTTTAGCAACCTCCTCTTGGTATTTGGGTGCTGCAACTTGCGGCTATGGTCTCTCCTCTTCAATGGAAACTTGCGACTATGGTTCTGTTCTCGGCAATGGCAACTTGCGGCTATGGTTCTCTTCTCGGATGTTGCGGTCTTGATGTGTGCTTGGGCTCCTATAGAGTTGCACAAGGAGATGTGGAGAGTAACTTGGAGATGTAGCTTGCGTCCAAGGGCTTGGAGGAGATGAAGAACTTTGGCCTAGGAGATGATGAAATATTTGAAGCTATTCAGAATAGAACTCAAGCTAAAATAAATACCACTGATTTAATATAGAGATTAAAATCAGAAAAATATCACCATGTTATAGAGCACTGAGTTGTGCTCGTCCTGGCACAAACGGTTTGTCAATCCGAGCTCTGTGGAGAAAGTTATGCACTTTTTAGTGTCGTCCTCCTTGCAAAGTTGCGGCCATGAAGGTTTTCTCTAGGGTTGTGTCCGAATTTCTTTGTTTTCCTCTCTCTCAAAATATCTCTCTTTGAATATGGTTTTATATAAGAGAGGATGGGATATGATAGAATCAATTAGAATCCCATATTTGATGAAGATTGGATGGAATGCTAGTTTGATTAGGATTTGAATAAATTTCTTAGGATATGGAATTTGAATATGAATGGCTATGGAATCATTTTGTGTAGCTATAGGATTTGAATTAGATCTCATTGCAATACTAATTGGATTATGATTTTGGATTCAAATGGGATATGAGATTTGATATAATCTTTAATTGATTTGAATCAATCAAAGGAGATTTGAAAGAGATACTCCATATCTTTCCATATTGGAATAGGATTAGAATGGCAATGAGATATGAATCAATCTTAAATGGATATAAATAAGATCCTCTCCAATTTTACTTAGTCCAATATTTGTAGCTATAGTCATCATCTCTTTGACCAAGTCCAAGTTGCTAATTGAATAGCCATTTCTCCATCTTCCAATTTGCTATATGACTATCAATTTCTCCACCGCGTTGACTAAGGCATCAAATGTAGATTTACTACTTTGCTTTCCTGAAACACACTTAGCACACACGTTAAATAGTTCGTACATGTTTGTTATCATCAAACTAGAGATCCTAGATCGTTGCTTCCGATAATCTCCCCCTTTTGATGATAACAAACCAATAAAAGATTTGAGCAATGAGAAATGTGTGTGTGAAGTATGATGAAGGATGTAATGCATATGATGTATACAATGAGACGTTTAAGCATTAGTGATAAGCTTGCTCCCCCTATTTTCAAGTGCCCCCTTGAACATGTATTTCTAGTGCTCCCCCTTCAACAAATAATACCAAATCTATTTTCAATTTTTCTCCCCATTTGTTATCATCAAAAGCGTATTAATGAAGTCAATCAAATATCACATGCAAAAATAAAGTATTATAAATTATAACTAGCACTTGCATGTCATTTTTCATAGAATAGACAATTCAAGTTCAATGAAAATTATAATTTACACTTCAACACCATTGTGTAAGTGTGATAATTAAACATTGAAGTATAAAGGGAGATTCAATCAAAAACATCAACCAAAACTAATCCACATTTTCCATTTAACATGAATATCACATAGTATTGATTTTTTTCCACCTCATTAAAAATGAGTTCAATGTACCAAACCCCAAAACATAGCCTATAAGGACTCTTAGATGTGGGGGTGGTATTGCTTGACAAGTAGAATACACCAACGCTAAAGATTACCTATATAGCTTAGGTTGGATACTCGTGGGTAGTGTACTTGCCATGAATTGTATCCATTTTTCATACGGAGCAATATTCATATATTTTTGATTTCTTTTTGTGCTCAATTTTTATTCACGGAAAAACATATCATATCCCTTAGATTATTCAGTTATTATCAACCGACATTCACTTTCCAATATTCATAAAAATAATCTCCAACTATACAACAAGTTTAATATTCGTGGAAGTGAGCATGTAGGTGTAGAAATCAAATCATTCATTTCATGAAACATGTCATGGCTACTAAATAAAGTCTAACATGCGCATGTAGCTATAACGATAATACAGTGATTTCTACACGGGTATGAATGAACATTTAATAATACCACTTATAAAGATTCATAATGAGGTATTCATTAAGCACCAATTTTTTTTAATTTTTCAATTTTTTTATAATGAACTAAAACACACTAGGATGCAAACAAAGAAGCACACAAACAAGAAATAAATCAAGCACACAAAAAAATCTATGAAGGTATGCAATGAATGCAAAGAGGGAAAAGAAATATACCTTCATGTCGCGACTAAGGAGCTAAAAGAATGAGACTTTAAATTCAGTGCTCCTCGCCAAAATATACATCCCACCTACATGAAAGGTATTAAGTATGACCTTGAAATCCACCAGGTCCACCAGTGTTAGTCATCAAAGTTTTAGGAACCCACACTTGTTTGAACTTTATGTTTGTGTTCCTAAACTTAAAATAATAGGATGTGCGACCATCATTATCACAAGTAAAGCACTTTGCATGCATACTTGTCACAATAGAAGGCACATTGTGGAATTTCTGAAAAATAGGATTTTTAGCATTTTTAAAACCAAATCCAAGTCCTCTTCTATTATAGCCATATAATTGATTTTCAAGTATGGTATCCAACGAATGTTTATCAATTGAAAATTTTCTTAATGACAATTCTAGACTAAAAACTTTGGATTTTAATAATTTATTCTCGTCCACAAGCAAAGTACACTTACTTATAAAAGCTCTCTTATTTTCCTCTTCCTTCTTTTTTAAATCATCCATTTTTCTTTTCAGCTCGTTATTTAACAGGCACAATTTTTTATAAGCTCTTCAATCATATAATCCTTTTCAGTTTCAAGCTTAAATAAATCTTGCTTAAGCTTGCTAATATCATTCAATAATGAAGGACAAGAAAGACAAGTAGCTTTTTCAGGCATGCTAGCTTTTTCTTTTTCTAATGACACAAGTTTAGCGTTACATGCAACAAGTTGCTCTTTAAGAATATCTACTTCATCGGAAATGTCACAGTTTTCTTTTTGTATTTTAAAGCTAGCATTCATATAGTCATTTAACGTGAGTTCTAGCTCATTAATCTCATTAATCTCATTTTTGCATTCTTTTACAAACATCTAACAATTCAGCTTTAGTAAAGGAATTTACCTCATCGTTCTTTCCCATTAAGCAGACGACAGCGGAATGGGCAACAATCTCTTCATCCTCAGCTTCACTGTCCATGTCCCAAGTTAGCACCTTGTCTTTTCCTTTATCTTTAGCAACCTGAGCAGTCTCTTGTCAGCATTGCTTCGCGAAGTGTCCCGTTTTCCTGCATTTGAAGCATTCAACTCTATTAGCAGAACCTTGTTCAGAATAATTTTTATCATAATTAAAAGTGTTAGAGAGAATGAACATTTTATGCATTTCTGATCTTCCTTGAAGAGTTCTGATGTACTTTCTGAAATTTCTAATCATTAGCGCTATCTCCTCATCCTCATCTTCATTTTCTCTAGCTTCATAGCAATTGGCTTTGAAGCTTTTTTCCTTCTCCTCGGGTTTCTCTCTTTCTTCAATATTTTGCAATTCAAACTCATGGGACATTAAGTTACCTATCAAGTCCTCCACCCTCATCTGGGATAGATCCTTCGCTTCTTGGATGGTGGTGACTTTAGGCCTGAAAGAGCTTGGTTGTGCTCTTAATATCTTCCTCACCTGTTTAAGGCTAGAATATGGCTTACCGAGCGAGCTAGACTTGTAGACGATATTGGTGAACATTACAAACATCTTTGATATGGTCTCTGATGGAAGCATGCAAAATCCCTCGTACTCTGTGCTCAGAAGTTCAAGTCTAGACTCCTTCACCTATGACGTTCCCTCGTGCGTCACCTCCAATGTATGCCATATTTCCTGTGCAGTTAGACAATGTGAGATACTATTGAATTCAGATTTATCTAATGAACAAATGAGAGCATTCAAAGCTTTAGCATTAAGAGAATAAAGTCTCCAATCATTGTCACCCCATTTATCATCAGGTTTAATCATCTCAACATCTCCAACTTTAATGACAGGTGGTTTATAGCCTTTTCAAAAATCTGCCAAGCTTTATCATCAATAGAAATTAAGTAGATTCTCATTCGATTTTTTCAATAAGCATAATCTACTCTGTTAAATCTAGGTGGACGTGATACGGACTAACCCTCAGCAAAAGCACAATCACTAGAGTTAAACATGGTCAATCCTAGGCTAGATCTTAAAACCTGCTCGGATACCACTTGTTGGATCTAGATCCTAGCCTAGAGGGGCTGAATAGGCTTATTAAAATATTCTCGCGCAACCCACGAGAAAACACACGCAGTTAAAATCACAAGCAGAGTAAATAAGAGGTAATCACTGAGTACGCACAGATTTACCTTGGTTTGGTCGCATCAACGACCTACATCCAGCCCCCAAGCAAATACTAGCATTAATATGTTCCTTTTGTACAACTACAATGGGGTCCTAGCTCCAACTTCCCACCTAGAACATACCACACTCAGCAAAGTGCAGAACACTATCAACCTAGTAAATGCGTATCTTGACTGATACAACAAGTCAAGATCATCGTGTCTAGTCCCAGACTAAACAAGCCCCAAAAGAACACAAAAGTGGTAAAGTTTCCCTACGAAGATCTAACTAACTACTACACAAAATAATAAACAAGAGTTTAGAAAGCTCAGTTTGTGTAGTAGTGGTCGCCTTCGTCAATCGGCACAAGCCAGCTCTCGTCTGATAAGATATAGATGTATAGTCTCGTCTACAACTCAAGTTACCACTCTCGCTTGACTCCTCTTTGATTATTGCGGCCTTATCTTGATGGTGCAACGGCAGTGTGTGGACTGAACATAACAGTGCGTGGACAAAACCCTGCAGTGCATGGACAGAACCCTGCAGTGCGTGGACAGAACCTGCAGTGTATGGACAGAACCCTGCAGTGCGTGCGCAGCCCCCCTGTAGTGTGTGGACAGCACCATGTTTGCTGTAGCATTCAATGTGCAGACCCTTCCTTGATGTTTTAGCAACCTCCTCTTGGTGTTTGGGTGCTGCAACTTATGGCTATGGTCTCTCCTCTTTAATGGCAACTTGCTGCTATGGTTCTCTTCTCGTCAATGGCAACTTACGGCTATGGTTCTCTTCTCGGATGTTGCGGTCTTGATGTGTGCTTGGGCTATGGAGTTGCACAAGGAGATGTGGAGAGTAACTTGGAGATGTAGCTTGCGTCCAAGGGCTTGGAGGAGATGAAGAACTTTGGCCTAGGAGATGATGAAATATTTGAAGCTATTCAGAATAGAACTCATGCTAAAATAAATATCACTGATTTAATATAGAGATCAAAATCAGAATACTATCACCATGTTGTAGAGCACTGAGTTGTGATCATCCTGGCGCAAACGGTTCGTCAATCCGAGCTCTGTGGAGAAAGTTATGCTCTTTTTAGCGTCGTCCGTCGAGCTCCTTGCAAAGTTGCGGCCATGAAGGTTTTCTCTAGGGTTGTGGCCGAATTTCTTTGGTTTCCTCTCACTCAAAATATCTCTGTTTGAATATGGGTTTTTATAGGAGATGATGTGATATGATTGAATCAATTAGAATCCCATATTTGATGAAGATGGGAGGGAATCCTAGTTTGATTAGGATTTGAATAAATCTCTTAGGATATGGAGTTTGAATATGAATGGCTATGGAATTCAATTTGTGTAGCTATATGATTTGAATTAGATCTCATTGCAATACTAATTGGATTATGATTTTGGATTCAAATGGGATAGGAGATTTGGTAGGATCTTTAATTGATTTGAATTAATCAATGGAGATTTGAAAGAGATACTCCATATTTTTCCATATTGGAATATGATTAGAATAGCAATGGGGATATGAATCAATCTTAAATTGATATGAATAAGATCCTCTACAATTTGACTTGGTCCAATATTTGTAGCTATAGTCACTATCTCTTTGACCAAGTCCAAGTTGCTAATTGAATAGCCATTTCTCCATCTTCCAATTTGATATATGAATAGCAATTTCTCCACCGCGTTGACTAAGTCATCAAATGTAGATTTACTACTTTGCCATTCCTAAAACACACTTAGCACACACGTTCAATAGTTCGTACATGTGTGTTATCATCAAATTAGAGATCCTAGATCGTTGCTTCCCCCAACGATTTATTAGAATAGTCTTCAAGTTGAAGAGGAATTTGGCCTTTGTTACTAATGTTTATGTTCGATGAATGTGTGTTGAGTTGCTTATGAAAAAAAGATATAAGAAAAAGTGAAAAAGAAAAGTGCATCGTTCCCTTGAGTTCATTGATTAGCCGGGTCTTCGTGCCTCAGGAAGCATTGGAGATTCGCGTCAAAAGATGTATGAATATGGAATGCATTCAAAAAAGGGAGAAAATAAAACTTAGATGATTTTTTTGTTATTAAGTTCGAGGGGCTCTTCTAAGCCTAATGCCCGAAGGTCGTCTGGCTTAGGAGTCATTAACTGAATGCTCATTACATGGATCATTTTAAGACTTCAAAAAGAAAAAAAAGGGAAAAAAAGAAATTGTGAATAAACTAAGCAACTTCAACGCCCCTGATCTGAACTATTTTTATGAGATGTTAAACCCTTGGAAATGAGAAAACTATGATATGACGTCGTGTCTTACTTTCGCTTGTGCAAATGATGCTCGCATGTTGTTTATTCAAATTTTATTAGAGAAAATATCATGTGATTGACTTTATTCATGGATTGTGTATATTGATGGTCAAAATCATGTTGGAAAGCGTATTATTGGGACATACCATAAGCGCTTGATAGAATTTATTATTTTTACTAATCATCTGACTTAATCGCTCTTTTTGCTAGGGACTAGCAAATCGCTAGTTGGGGTGTGATTCGGGTTGAATATTGCATATTTAGACCCTCATTTAGCCCTATTTTGTGCATATATGGTACTTATTTGGTCTCTAATATGATCGTATTTTGAATATCCTTAATTATTAGAGCAAACTCTCATTTTATGTACAAAACAGTAATTTACTGAGTATTTCTGCCCTTTTAGTATTTTTCATATGAAGATCTCAATCTCATGATTCCAACGACTATTTATTTATATTTTTCTGAGATCTGTGCTAATTTCTATGAATTTTTGAATGCAGAATACCAATTTAATGAAGAAATACGGCCGAAATACGCATGAAATACGGCGTTTATACGTCGATGTATACCAGCGCCAGGACATGTGGCGCTCATCCATCGATTCCCGCTCAATCGAGCGGCTCCTAAAGAATGGCGACGCGGCGCTGTGCTGGCCGTTGGATTCTGATCCAACGGACGAGATCAAGACCCAGGCGGCATCAGAGTTGAGCGAAGAAGCAGGCGACGTGGCCGGCTCACAGTTGCACGATCGCGATCCGATAACCCAGAGCGATCCGAGCTGGGTTCAAATTGAACGAAGCGGATGCTGGCGCGCGGGCGGGCAACGATCCGATCCGCTTGCCACATTGCGGCTCCAGATTCCATCCCGCATTGATCGTGCGGCTGAGGTTTGTGGTAGCTAAGGATAACGGGTTTGGTTCGATTTTGACCTGGTTTGAACCCGCTAACACTTCTAAAACCTGCAATCTAAGTATTTAAGGTATTCCTAGGGTTTTGTTGCGTATTCTTGTGTATTTGGGGCTCTAGGAGCCGTATTTTGGCATGAGATTTGGAGGCCCTGGGGACAGAGACAGGAGCTATCATCTGAAGAAGATTTATGGTCTATTTGGAGAGATATGGTGATATTTTTCCTATCTTTAGCCTTGTATTTCACGTATTTGGCTTGTATTTGGAGTATTTGTCACGTATTTTGAGACTTTGAGCATGTATTTGTCTATGAATATTGTTTATTTACTCTCCATGCATAGCTAATCTCTATATGTGTTGGTGTTGATGTAGTTAGGGTGTTGTAATCATTGATTTCATTATCTTTTCACCCTATATTCACGTTATATTGCGTATTTCATTGATTTCTACATATATCTTGTTTGGGTATGTTATACGGAGACGTGTGCATGCTTGAGTTGAATATGATCTAAGTAATACTTATTCATGATGCGATCCAAGAGGATGTATCGTGACCCGAGAGGGCACTTGTGCGTATTTTTTTCATGAAATCGATGATACACATGATTACTTTTTGGCACTATTTTACGCTCTTTATCGCCATACCTTTCGATGTTCTCGTGCCATAGCCGGACGAAACGTTGAGTTATAGAAAATATATTAATAATCATTGATTGCACATACCCTCCTACCAACACATACTCTCCATATTAGTACCCTAGTATCGAATTCATCGTAATTATCGTAGGATTCTCTTTTATTATTTTAAACCATCGACACCGTTACTTATATCTCTGATGGGTGGTTGTTTATTATCGTTTTAGTACTCTTTATAAACTGAAATTCATGATTTTGCAGGTCAGTTGTCCCGTGGATACGATACCTTGGCTCATCAGGATTATTACTTGTTCGATCTCCTACGCTTGGGAGTAGCGCTCACACATTTTGAGACAAGTCACATGTCAGCACCTGACGAGCACATTGACGAGCGTGGCTGGGACATCGTCGCGACATCGCCAGGGCATATCACCACATTTTAGGAAGTTATCGTTAGCCTTTTCCAAGTTATATATTTCACTTCGACGATGCTCTTTGGAATACATTCTTAGGCGGAAAGAATTTTTCACCACGACCTGATGCTCCTTTTCTTTTGTAGGATTTAGGTGGACGTCCTCGAGAGAAGCTAGGGGAGCATTGCTGGAGTTCGTCGATACTCGTGGCACCAAGACATCGGCAGAGCCACGAAAAGAGCTGGAAGAGTAGATGCCTGCTCCATTGGAAATATTGGATCTACCATTTGATCAGGTGAACCCAAATCCAGTAGTGTAGATAAATTTTATATGCTTTCTAGTAGAGTGAACAAACTCGTCTCCTCTCGACAGCGAGTAGAGCGTACTAGGATTAATTGTTTTTCTTTAAATAAATCTCACCTCCTTGCGGCACACTCACACTTTTATGGCCCAAAAACCCTTATACGCTTTAATGCACATACTTCACATTGTTTCATATTTATATGACTCCAACATCCACCCCCACCCACATTTGCACACATGTTATAATTTTATTCCTCATACTCGGTATATGTTCTAGCTTGGGGGAGGTATTTTTATGCATGCCACATTTATATTCCCTCATTTTTAACCCTTGAGGACAATGCTTGATTCTAGCTTGGGGGAGGTGCACGTCATGCATAATTTATGCATATTTTATAATTAAGGATTCCATTGTGCTAAGTTTTATACGCATGGATATTTGTGTGAATTTTTTTCAGATTTACTCTTTATTTGCTCAATTACCTATTCCTTTTGGTGATATATGCTTGGAGATGTTTATAATGCTAGATCTCATTATAATATGCTTGTCACGCTTGTGTTTACAATCATTGAAATAAAAGTACTCGAAACAGGCGGGAGTTATAATATATCATGGAAACCCACTTCATGCATGCATCTTGATGGTTTTAGTTGAGCGTAATGAATAGTGGACCCATATGATTTGGTTTTGCAACACACTATCTAGTTCTAAGGAGTATCATTGTCTAGTTCTTTCATGTTCAAAAAAAGAATGAAAAGAAAAAGGGAAAAAACTTATATAATAACAATTTGTGCACGGTTCCCCCTGCGATACTGAGTAACCGGATCCCCACGATAGAAACCGTCAGGGCCTCGCGTCAAAAGGTTTAGCTTAGGCGAGTCCATATGAATAAGATTTTTAGTTGGTTTGAGCTAGTAGGCCCGATGGGTCCTTCTTGGACCAGTGCCCTACGGTCGTCTGATCTGGGATTCACCGACTCAAAGCTCCTTACACGAATCAACTAAGATTCCAAGAAAATATATAATGAAAAAAAATTGGTCATGAATGAGGCTAGCAATCTCACGAGTCATGTAATGATAACGTGTGGTAAATACCACCTCCATTAGGAGTTCATGACCCATTTTACGACACTATCTCCTCTTCGACCCATTGCATGATTTCGGTCTCCATTTTTGTAACTCATGCAGGATAGAGGAATTGTTTTGGAGATTTGAGCATGATCATGATTTTGTATATTGCATAATGATTTGTATTGTAAATAACCCTTAAGTTATATCTCGATAAATAGATAGGAATTGGCATGCTTATAAATCCACAATCTGAAATTTCTCATTTTCCATGCATATATGCTTGTCGCTATGGAATTCTTGATATAATGTGTTGAATGCATGCATACCCCACTCTCTTATCTTTCTTTGTATTCCTCGAGGATGAGGAAGAGTTTAGCTTGGTGGATATTGATGATTGGTTTATATATAAATAGTTTGCTCTCATCTCGTACGTTTTTCGCCTCATTTCATGCACCGTTTCATATATTCTACCCGTTTTTGTTTCCTTTTTTACTCCTTGGGTCCATTATTTGCATTTCAGGTGAAAGGGGACGAATTCGGGATTTTAGAGCACGGTAAAGACGAAAAAGTGCCAAAAAGAGTCAAAGAAGTGAAAGAAGCAAGCAAGGCGAGGAAATAAAATCAAAAGAAGAAGAATCTGGAGGAAACAAGCTCCACGTGACTGCGTGGGATACCCCCACGCAGCCGCGTGGGATGCCCCATGTAGCCGCGTGGAAGAGAGCCATGACAGGAGCCCAAGAAAGCAGCAAGAGCACTCGACGCAACCGCGTGGCTACACTACGCGACTGCGTCGAAAGGAGTGAATGAGCAATTCGACGTGGTTGTTTCACCTTAACGACGCGGCTGCGTAACTCTCTGTCTTTTGGCCCAAAAATCATATTTCTGCACGAACGACACGACCATTTAAACTCAAATGATGTGACCGCGTGGATTCAAATTTCTAACCCAATTCATGTGGTCGTTTAGATTTGAACAACGCAGTCGCGTGGAAGTGCTCAGCCCAAGCCAAAGAGACGAGGATCCACGCTGCTGCGTGGCTACACCACACAACCGCGTGGAGGAGAAGCCACATGGAGTGCACAACCCTTGCAAAGACTGAAGATCTGCTCTCAACCCTATGGTTATCTTTACTCCTTATTATTTTTCCTTCGTAGAGCGTCGCGTCCCGATTCCAACACATATTTATTTGTATTTTTCTAAGATCGGAGTGATTTTATACATTTTCTGCAAGACGACGCTGCGCTGCTGGAAATTCCACGCGGCCGCGTGGAATAATCCACGTGGCCATTTTGGGTTGTGGTTTTCCTGACCCGTTAGGGGTTTTAAGGGGCTATTTAAGGGTTTTGTGCGCGGATTTGGGCAGGGGCCGACTTTTGGGAGCCGTTTTTTCTCCCTTTTCATCAGTTTTTCTCAGTTTTTTTTTGAGTTTTTAGGAGTAGGGATAGATTTAGAGTAGTTTAGATGGCTTTTCTCTTTGATTGTAAGCAGGAATTGACAAATCTTGGGTGCAAATCAATGAGATAAGTGTTTATTGCTTTCTTCTATTGTGTTTTCTTATTGTTTTGTAATTGTTTGCTGTTTTCTCTTGTTAATCCATGTAATTTCTTTGATGTTATTAACTTAGAACTAGATTCACATAGCTAACAATAACCTACAACGAAATTGGTACTCGATTACCCAACCTCCCTGCGGACGACCCGTAAAGCGCTACGACGACGCCGTGCGCTTGCGGTTTATAAATATTTAAACTCCCATCACCTATCATATGAAAATTTATAATCATGACACAAATGAATATTGTCCATAAAACTATAAATGTATTTGCCTTTCATTTGGATTGTTCCTCCATTGGGGATCCAAATTTTGACTTACGCATTTTCAGTTTTTGGGACCCTAGGATGATGAGTACCCTAGCATATTGATAGGTCACATATCCTAAGCCATGTTTCCTAGATGATGGTCTTTGTGAGTAAAGTAGATCATCTGATTTATCTTTTTCCTTGTTAAACCTAACAACATTAGCACATAAATCATCATGTAGTACCTTAATGGAGGAAAAAGTCGTTTCTAAGTCACTAAACCTAACACTCATGGCATTGTACTCTAAACTAAGTTTCCTATGCAATTCATCTAATTCTTATTCTTACTAACTAATTTTATGTTATCTTCCCTAATATTCTCTAATTCAAGATTGGAATATGTAGCGTTGCATTTTTAATGCCTTTTCTTGAGAGTCAAAAGTTCTCTAAAATTGTCCTCATACTTGGCATAAAGCTTGCTATACTCATTTTCCCAATCCTTCTTATCATCACTAGAAGAATTGTCACTAGAGTGTGAGAAATAGGAATTTACATCATTGTCGGTTTTGTCCATGAAGCACATGTATGCCCTCTCTTTTCTTTCTTCCTTTTCACTTTCAGATGAGGATGAAGATGAAGAGTCATCCGTCTTCCTGTGACTCCTATCCCATGCGGCAAAAAATTTTCTTTTTGGCTTCTTGAGTTCATTCTTGTTCTTTCTCTTTCTTTTTAACAGTGGGCAATCTCTCTTTTAATGACATGGCCTATTGCACTCAAAATAAACATGCTCATTAGATAATTTATTCAGTCAACGTGAGTTGCAGATTTTAAGGATTTTCTTAAAATTCTTGGAGATGAGAGCCAGTTGCTCCTCAATATCACCTTCGGACTTCTTAGTCTTCGATGTAGTTTTGAGGACTAGGGACTTCTTCTTCTTAGCTTCCTCCGTGTCTTTCCTTTGTTGGAGCTTGTTCTCATATGCGGTGAGATTTGCTATCAACTCTTCTAAGGTGACCTTGGAAGTTTCATTTTCTTCTTCAATCATGGTGACCTTCCTCTGCCATTGCGGTGTGAGACACCCATGAATCTTGTTCACATTGTCCTCATCGGTGTATTTCTTGTCTTTGCTTAAGATGGTGTTGATGATCTCCGTGAAGCAGGCAAACATCTCGGCAATTGATTTTCCCGGCTTCATTTCAACATCTTGGTACCTACTAACATAAAGAGTAATTTTAGAAGATTTAAGCTTAGAGCTTCCATCATACATTACCTCTAAGGTTTTCCAAATCTCATGATCATATGTGGCTCTTGCTACTTGATTTGTCTCCACGTTGTTGATGGCACAAAGAAGAGTATTGGTTTCCTTGTAGCTCAATATGTCTCTTTCCTTTTCGGTCTTGGTCCATCCACTCTCGGGCTTTGATGGTGGCACATACTCCTTCTATATCAAGTTCAACATATCAAAGGATATTTATTTGCAATATATCCGGATGTGGTTCTTCCATGTCCCGTAGTTGGTTCTGGTGAGCATGGATGGATGGTTAGTAGCACGACCTTCGAGGCACTTGTCATTATTGTCGAAGTTTGTTGACGCCATCCAATCACCTTGGCTCTGATATCACATGTAGGAATCTTGTGGATGGTCAAGTAGATACTAGAATGTGGGTGATTAGTATCGCAATAAAAATTAAAATTTTCCTCTTATAAATCTACCTAGAGTTACAATTGGTGTTACCCAAATTTAACTCTAATTAACAATATCTCAAGAAAATAGTAAGTATGTAGCGGAAATGAAATTGCAATAGAAAAACAACACAAAGATAATCAAGCGCAAACATGAAATATATTTGGTTCAGAAATCCAAGTCCCACCTGGCATGTCCTACATCCAACCACCCGAGTCCCAATCGGCTATTCCTTTATTTCCCAAATAAAGAAATTACAATTGTCTCTTCCCAAGATGCCTAGTACGACACACCCACTTACTACCTTAACCCTTGAGGATCTTACTCTTACACTTGATGAATAAAGAATGCGCTTTTCCTATAGCCTTGCTTGAAGCTTTGGAGTGTGTGAAGGCTATGAATATGATCGCATAAGAATGAAGAGCTAGAGAGCTTTGTGGAGATCTAAAATTTTAGGCCAAAAGGATTTGAAATCAATGAAGAATTTTGGCCGTGAAGAAATTTTGTGCTTAAAAGCTTTTGGCTTGAAGAAAATGAATTTTCTCTAGAAAATATTGGCTATTAAGATTCTAATAAATTCTGCACCAAACTCTTATTTATAGAGCCTAAACTATGCATAAAACAGTCCCGAAAATACCCTTCAAACGGTTAGAAAAATGGCTAGAAAACGAGGGTAAAGATTAACAACATAGGCAAAAACAGTCGGCTAATGTACATTTGGTTATCGACTATTTGGACTGAAGCAGTCAACTGCCTGATGCACTATAATCTACTGTTTTTCCAAACAGAACCCATCGCTCACTACTAGAAAACGGACCTAAAAGGACGGATTAAAATTCCGTCCTATAGCCGTCCTTTAATTTTTAATAAATTAGGACGGAAATAGGATGGAAATAAGACGACATTTTAAAAAGGATGGATATAGGATGGAATGCTCATTATTTTCCTTTTTCTTTTTAAAAATGAAAAATTACAATTTTGGGATATAGTAAAGGACGGATATTGGACGGCGAAAGAACGGACTAATATTTTTTTAAATTATTGTTTATTTAAAAAAATTTAAAAAAATTATTCTAGCATAAAGGACGGTCATAGGATGGACCTTTATTAATTATTATTTCTTATTTATATAAAATAAAAAATAATTTTTATTATACACATAAAAGGACAGAAAGAGACGAATAAAGGACGGATTTCTTAATCAAAAAAAGATTAAGTTGTCCGTCCTAAATCCGTCCCTTATTTAAGTTAATTTATTTCAGTTATTACGTTAATTTATTTCAGTTATTAAATCAATAGATCCTAAGCCAAATAAAAACACAGGCAAAAATAATAAGATTTGGGATTGAAAACTATGAATTATTTGAAGTGGGTCATTTTAGGGTGTGATTGAAGGGTTTTGGAGATGCGCCGGTTCAATGGTTTTTGAGAAAGTTACGACTTTAATTATTCCAATCGGCAGTTTATTCCGCGGCCTATAGGACGGATTTAGGACAGACCGCTTCCGTCATACTTTTCTAAAAAATACTCTGTCCTACCCGTCCATATTCCGTCCTAATTCCGTCCTAATTCCGTCATACATTTTTAAGATATAAAGGTCGGACTAAAATTTGTTAGCGGGAATTAAAAAATTGTTGGCGGGAAATCGAAAATTCAAATAATATAGGACGGATATAGGATGGATATTGAAATTTTTTGGCGGGATATGAAAATATTAAACCTATGAAACCGTCCTTTCGTTCTTTTCTAAAAAATACTCTGTCCTATCCTTCCATATTTCGTCCTATTTCCGTCGTACATTTTAAGATATAAAGGCCGGACAAAAATTTGTTAGCGGGAATTAAAAAATTGTTAGCGGGAAATTGAAAATTCAAATAATATCGGACGGATATAGGACGGATATTGAATTTTTTTGGCGGGATATGAAAATATCAAACCTATGAAACTGTTCTTTCGTTCTTTTCTAAAAAATACCCTGTCCCACCCGTCCATATTCCGTCCTATTTCCGTCGTACATTTTTAAGACATAAAGGTTAGACTAAAATTTGTTAGCGGGAATTAAAAAATTTTGGCGGGAAATCGAAAATTCAAATAATGTAGGACGGATATAGGACGGATATTGAAATTTTTTGGCGGGATATGAAAGTATCAAACCTATGAAATCGTCCTTTATCCTTACCATCCGTCCTAAATCCATCCTTTAGTATTATGCGATTTTTCTTTCCCAGAATCCAATCTTCTATAAATACTGTGATTGTTCTTATCTCGACTGTTCTTATCTCTTTCTTTCCAGAATCCAATCTGTCATGGGTAAATTTTTTGCTCTTTGTTCCTTATAAATTTATTTTATTTGTTTTATAAATACTAACAATCAATTCTTGTTTGGTTTTTGTTTAGAAAAACTTGATATGACTAAAAGAGGTATATACGATTACCATTCTTTTTCAGATTCTTTATTTATATTTTCATTTTGATTTGTCTTTTTGTTTATATTTTGATGAATGAGTGTAATTTTATTTGTGTTTGGGGAATTTTTGTTTATTGTAATTTTGTTGATTTCGTTTTTGTTTGGAATATGTGTTAAATTTTGTGTTTGTTGAATTGAATCTTATTTGTGTTTGTGTTTGGGGATGAATTTTTGATTTTAGGTATGAATTTTGATGAATTTTTGATGTTTGGGTATGATTTTTGATGTTTTGGTATGAATATTGATGAATTTTTTATGTTTGGGGATGAACACCGCCGAACAACGGCATCGACGACACCGCAGCCGGCTATTGCCGGCTGTGGATTTTTTTAATTAATTTATTACAGTATAGGACGGATATAGGGCGGATTCAGGACGGATAATTAACAACCAAACAACTCATATAGGACGAAATTAAGACGGTTTCAGGACGGATATAAGACGGAATATAGAAAACTTTTAGGAAGATATAGGACAGATTGATGACGGAAATCTTAATTAATTTGTCGCTTTAAAGGACGTATATAGGACAGAACAGTTAATTAATTAAGACTAATTGCTTAGTTACTCAGAAGTAATTAATTAAGATATAGGACGGAATTAGGACGAAAATTGTCCGAATTAAGTCTTTTTTGCGACGGTTTTTATCTGTCCTATATCCGTCCTTAGGGTTAAAATATAGGACGGAAATAGGACGGACTGTAATATAGGACGTCGCTGAATGGACGGAAAATGTCCGTCCTATATCCGTCCTTTTCGACCAAAAAAGGACGGAATTTGGGCAAAAAGGACGGATATTTGCCGTCCTTTTTGCTCTGTTTTCTTGGGCAAAAGGACCAAAAAAGCGCTTGTTTACCAATTCAAACTAGTCGACTAAAATAAAAAATCAGTCCACTACTTCTCTGATATATGGGGTTTTAGCTTTAAAACTTTGTGAAATTATTTCAAAATAGTTTTATACTTTAGAAATATGATTTAAAGATTTTTGAAAACATTTTGATGATATTCCTGTGTGTGTGTGTGTTTGTGTTTGTTTGTGTGTGCACATGCGCGCTTCTTGCAAGGGTTTACAAAGGTAAATAAAATGAAGAAAATACATCAAATAAATACATTGAAGTACAAATCTTCATCTTTGCTTCCGCTTCAATGGTTCATGGCCTTGCTACCTCATCACACCATCCTTGAGTGCATCTTCTTGATTTCCCTTAAGCTTGTGAGCACTCCAATAGCTTGGCTTTCAGAAGTTGATCCTCAATGTTCCATAGCATAACTTGAATGGCACAATAACTATACATAATACTTAATGGAAATATTAGTACCATATTATGTTGTTCATCATCAAAATTACCACAGGTAGAGACTCAAAACCCAACAACAACTTCTTGTAGGCAAAAAAGATTGGAGCTTTGTGTGAAGTGGATATGAGAAGAAAAACTATCCTTTGATCTCTAAAAAGATGAACTAAGCTTAGAGAGACCAAGAGGATTAGAGATTTGATTTGTTTCTCTGAGAATGAAGAAAACTAGCTGATAAAACAAAATAAAATTTAGCTAAAAGAATTTCGCTTAAAAAGCTTTTGAAATTGTTTTGGAGTGTGAGATAGCTTGGAGAAATAGTGATTTGAATAATTAAAAACTTGGAAGGTTGATCAATAAAAGTTCTTAAATTTTTTGCCAACTCCAGCTCTTAAATAGCCCAACTAACTGTTCAAAATAGTTCTCAAAATTGCCTTTGAAACGGTTGAAAAAACAAGATCGCGAAAATCCATAGCTATGTTTTATTTTGACTTTAACCCAGAGTAGTTGACTACAGTTCTCATGATAGTCAGCTACTGATGTGTTTATAATATATATTTTTAATACAGTTTTCCTATGCATTTCATACCACCATACATTCCGTATCGTTTCTTCCAACTTTTGGTTTCTTTTTACTCTTGGGTTTCCTTGTTATATTTCAGGTGAAAACAAGGAATTTTGGGACTCAAGAGCAAGAATGAAGGCTTGAGAAGCGATCGAATGAGCAAATGCTTCAAATTCAATAAAGGACTGGAGTTGAAGAAGCAGCTTTACACGGTCATATGCATTGCACCAGACGACCATGTTATTTGAAGCCAAGGAAGATACTGAAGATTGCAGAGCTACACGGTCGTGTGCTATGTCACACATGACTGTGTACGATGACACCAAAGAAGACTCCACACGACGGCACACATGACCATGTGGGCCGATTTCCTGAAGAGCTGAAAGACGAACGACACGACCGTGTCGCTGCAAGGCCAAAAAGAAATACAGAAGCTTCTTTTGAGCGCTATAGGCACACAATCGTGTAGGATCTCTACACTATCATGTAGGGATAGGTTTTCTAAGGACTTTGATGCGTCAACTTGGGTTATTTTTGTGGGTTGTGGGTTTTGTTTTGGGTGAGTATAAATAGGATTTTGGTTTACTCTTTTGGGAGCTCCTTTTGTAGCTTTTTCAGAGTTTATTCCAGAGCTTTTCCAGATTTCCTAGGTTTATTCTTGCTGCATCGGCTACTTCTTCTCTTGTAAAAATTGGGTCTTTTTATTGTTTTGGGGGCAAGACTTGGTTTTTATTGCTATTCTTCATTGTGGATCCCTTGATAAGTATTTTTTACCCTTCTCTTATGATTTTCATGCATCAATCTATTATTTCTCTAGTGTTTATTGCTATTGATCGTGAGTAGTCTCATATCTAGGGCTTAGGGTTGAATCCTACTGTGATTTGGTATGGATTAATTTATTTATGCTTGGTTATTGAATGATGTCACATTAGGGTTTTGCTTAGGATGACTATTATCAATATAAATTGATCTCATCCATCATGGTTTATTAGATTAGTCGCTAACGATAGTTAGGGATAATCTAGTGTTTTTAATCCCTATGTTGATTCACACTACTTAAATCGCCAACGACAGTTGGGCGTAAATTAGAGCTCTCCTAGGAATGACTGTACTTCTATCCACGATAGTGGCATGGAGGAAAGTTGGGGATATTTGTTGATATTAATGTATCTATCATATGTCAATGACCAACGATAGTTGGCTTTGATGCATGCCATATAGTCCTATCATCGCATCACGATAATTTTTTTACTTTTTTTTTGTTTGGGGGGGGGGGGGGGGGGGGTGGTGGGGGGGGGGGGGGGGGGGGTGTGTGAGTGTGAGTGATAACATTTGGTGCAACAACCGCACCCTAATGCATAGTTCAATAACTAGACAACCTAGATCACTCATATCTTGAAACATAGTAGTGGGGATACTTAGACCTAGAGCTTTCTTATCTTGGTATTTCTTTAGATATTATCTCATCCCTCGAGACTTATTGCGTAGCTAAATAAAACCTTGAAATAAATCAGTTATCAAAGTTTTCATCCGTGTAGATCGACCCGTTATTGCATATACTAGTACAATCTCCATCTGTATAAAATTTGCTACATCAAAATTTTCAGATTTATTTCTAGGTCCTAACTCGAGTAATTTGCGGGCACAAAACTCGTGATGAAGAAGCATGTTTCAGTATGTACATAGTTGCTCTCGTGTTAATTTTCTCCACGGTTTTAAGTTCCCATATATATTTTCCATCATTTAGAGACGACGTGTATCTCTATATTGTCATATTTAAAGCAATTTAGCTTCGGCTTTTTCAT
Organism: Scilla litardierei; assembly: GCA_030789695.1. Lineage (NCBI taxonomy): Eukaryota > Viridiplantae > Streptophyta > Magnoliopsida > Asparagales > Asparagaceae > Scilla > Scilla litardierei. The sequence continues at coordinate 311,595,662 of CM061133.1, read as the reverse complement.
TACCGAGGACTCTCGTATTAAATCTACTCCTGCAATGATTTAATCGAATCCAGAACTGTGTGTGAAGGGGGGGCGATATTTACTATTATTATTATTATTTAAGTATTTTTGCATGGCAGAGACAAACTACAACCAGACCGATCACAAGCAAAGTACGGTTGGGGAGCTGGAAAATAATAGCCCAGTTTCAGCAAAAAAATATCTTCATTTCAAGAAAGCAAAAAATATTCTCGTTGTGAAGAACATGTCGGATATATGGGCTGTTGGCATTTGATGCAGGCGAAGAAACCGCAGCCCCAGTGGGGTGGGCGATGCTTTAATTTCTGTCCTATCATCTAAAACGAAACACACGAGGCACAACTTGCATTTTTTCGGCATGATCAAAGAGAAGACTCCGTCAAGAAATGGAGGCAAGAGCCTCCCAGCCTTTCATACGCAGCCAATTAGATCTCTATACCGACCCACATCATTCACAACGTATATACGACAGTTAGCGACACCTATCAGTTATTGACCAGCAGTGTTAGCATTAAAAATAAGATGGATGATAATTATCATGGGATACAGGCTACAGCCAAGAATGTATGCCATCGATCGTGATCAGTATATGTACTTACCCTTCGACCGTTGCACATGGGTTTGGGGTTAATAGACTGTTGTTGCTGCATAAACTCTGCACCGTAATAACTACAGAAAGAGAAACAGAAGGTCGATCATACATCGAATTTGAGCATGCACCGTCCGATCGACCTTGATCTGACAATATCACTCTCCTCACCCTATGAAACATTCACAACTTGCACAAAAGGTCATACGTTGTCGGGATGCTGGCTCCTGATCTACTACTTGTTTCGGGGTGTTTTCTCACTGCAGATTTGAAGTGGGGGGGCAGTCTGAGGGTCGTTGCTGACGTGTAACATTCGGAACTGGTCGGCCGAGCAGACTCTTGTGCCAGCGTACTTGGGGCCGAACTGAGGGTCGCCAAAAGGTTCTTCGGCCGAACGATATCGCCTGCGATCTGTAAGACAGAAAGCTCGTCAGGGGGTCGGATCTGGGTTTCGACCAAATCTCCTCTGATGCTTAAGTCAGATCGTGACGAAAGAGTGCTCGGTGGAACTGATTCCGGCCCGTTGGGAGACCGTTCACTAGTTCTCGAGTCGAGCTATGGAAGAAGAAATTTGTTACGTGGAAATAGATACAAGGAGTAGGGATACCTGAGTGTCAGATATCCATGATTCATCATCTCCTTCCTCGTTGGAGGAACTACTTATCGGCGACGGCCTGCCTTGGAGCATTTCTGGGCCGGATGCCCGGGCATTGAAGGTGCTTTATTGTGTTTGATCGGCGCCCCCTGCCTCTGATGGGAGGGCCCAATAATGGACATGAATGCCTCCATCGACAGAAGGTGTTATGCGTGGGGCGGGTTCATAGTCGCATTGGCCTTGATCGTTGACGTTCTTCGTCAGGCGGGGCCTCCCCCTCACGTGGGGTTCTTGGGCTGAAGAGAGCGGCTTCCCCCAGTCCCCGGGCCCTTGGCCTACTTCGAGCAGGTAAGAGTCTCCCGAGCCGGCCCAAAGCTCTGACACTACTCTTTGACAATCACGCAAACCTTTCTTCCCAATAACTAAACATACATAATATATTTAGGCTTTTCTCTGGATAACCATGTCATACCACACCTTACCATCAAATCCCTAACTTTGTTGGTAGAACACTAGAACATTTATATGAGTATCCAAAGTATCCTCATATTTTCAAATCCAAGCCTTAATGTGGCATATATCATCAAAATATTCTTCTATTTGAATCGGAATATCAAACTAGGTCGGTTGCAATTCATGATTGGACTGTTGACACCAATTGGTCCAATGGCCCAATTGGACCACATGCCTAAATATATGGACTAAATCCCGCTATACACTAAGAAAACCTTCACTGAATCAAATGAACTTTTGCAACCTATAAATATAGTGCAACAATTATAGACTCACAATAACATGTAATGGATGCGGCTTTTACAATATCATTTTAAAACAGCATGCATAACCATACTAATCGGTTGGGTTGGCATTCAAGTAGTTTTAAAGTAAATAAATAAATAATTTTTTTTGAATTCGGGTATGCTTGCAAAAGCAAGCACACCATGATTAAAAGCTAAGAGGATGCATAAGAATAAATAAAACAAGAACATACATAAGTAGAAACATACTACTGTAGTTAGGGGTAGCAAAATAATCTCGGCCCGAACCCGGCCTCCTAAACCGGGTTTGGGTAGAAGTCTAATCGGGTCTGGTAGAATCCGGGTCCACCCGGCCGATCGGAAAAAATTCGGGTCGGGTGCGGCTTTGACCTGTCAACACAGATCCACCCTAGTTGTACCCGTTTTATTTTTACATACATACATACATACATATATATATACTCTTGTGACCTTGAGGACATTGAGTCTGTTGATCGCCCTTTTTTGGGAACTGGAGACTTTCTTAGGCTGCCTTTTTGTATGCCTCCCCTATAGTTCTTTCCTTTCTTGATGCTTACCTGTTAGTTCTAATGTAAGGTGACTGCTTCCCAGCCTCTCCCTTACCTGCTCTACTTGTTAGTTCTCATCCTAATGTTGCCCCCTGTTTACACACACACACAGGAAAAAGGGGATCTAGGGTGCCTTCTTAGATGAAATCTAAGGAGGCGCCCTCATTTCCCCCCATCTCCTGCAATTTTTTTGAAATGTTTTTTCATGGAGTTGTTGTCCACATCATGGATGATCAACATACCAAATTTCAAGGGATTCCAATACTTTTTGAGACTCCATCTACCCCTTACAACTTCAACGGTCTGAAAACGTGCTGAAAACCCCACGAAGTTGCAAGGGGTAGATGGAGGCTCAAAAAGTATTGGAATCTCTTGAAATTTGGTATATTGATCATCCATAAGGTGAACAACAAACCCATGAAAAAACATTTCAAAAAAAAATATGGGAGATGGGGAGAAATGATGGCGCCTCCTTAGATTGAATCTAAGGAGGCACCTTAGGATCCCTTTACCCATATATATATATATATATATATATATATATATATATATATATATATATATATATATATATATATATATATATATATATATAAGAAAGTTAGTGTATATATTTATTAAAATAGCAAAAATGTACAAAGAATACAAGCCTAGCGGAAGGTTGAGGTGGTTAGAGAGATGAGAGGGCACATGCGCCGTCACTCTCTATTACCAAGCTCTCCCTCCCCATATATATATATATATACTAGTCATAACCCGTGCCCGCGGGCACGGTTCATTTAAGATTTTCCTCCGCGAAATCTTTGTTCCCCAAAAAATTATTTCTACAGCCAAAGTTGTGCGGAACAACAAATTAGCGTAAAAATATTTAGCGACACGGGCGCCTTTGACGCGAAACAACAAATTCGACACAGACGCCTTCGGTACAGAACATCAAATAAGCGTTAAAAAATTAGCAGGTGGGTGCCTTCGGTGTGGGCCCGTGCTCTCGAGCTGGTTCATTTAAGATATCACCTCAAAATCTTTGTTCTCCCCAAAAATTATTTCCCCTCCAAAATTTAAATGGACAAAAATTTAGATTCGGCGCGAGCGCCTTCAGCGGGGGCGCCTTCGACGCAGACCTATGATCTTGTGCACGGTACATTTAAGATATCCCCTCAAAATCTTTGTTCTCCACCCAAATTACTTCCCCCTCCAAAATTTAAAAGAACAAAATTTTAGCGGGCGCCTTCGACGCGGGCGGCCCATCAATTATATAATAGATATCCCTCAAAATGTCCTCTCTTGTCCAAATTATCTTGTCCAAATTCTTGATAGGTAAACTTTTTTGTAGATAATTTTCTTGTGAGGTTGTGGTGCAAAATTACTCAGTACTCAATTTAGTATTTCTCCGTGATAACCTCAGTACCCAATTTCAAATGATGTAAGGATATACAGTAACAACACTCAATTTAAGATTTGCACCACAACCTAAGTAACTTAATCTTAAATTAACTTGTTTATCAATTCTTGTGAGGCGGTTTAACAATTTCAGATGATGTATGGTTATCAATTTCATGTGGCAGCTAACGGCACTCAATTTAAGATTTGTTTATCAATTTAAGTTTAAATTTCATGTGGCATTTAACAACACTCAATTTGTTTATCAATGTAGAGTAGAACTATAATTCCAGAAACATAAAGTAAAACTATGGAGTTGCTCCAAATTTCCAAAACAATTTACATAAGCATAGAGTAGAAATATAATTCCATAAATATGACCATTCCAAAACCTGGGCAATTTTAAGCACTTCATGTTAATAAAACATGGATTTTGATACATGTATTTTGAGTAATGGATTTTGACATACATAGAACATATAACATCCAATTTTGATATATGGATGTTGACATACATATAACATTTAGCATACATGGATTTCAATCTCATGAATTTTTGAACTATGGTCTACAAAGTTTTGTCATACATATACCAGCAAATTTTGATAAAAATGTTTGCTCCAAAATTTGATACATTAACAGAACTTGATTCATTTAATACATTCCCAAAGATATGATACATTGTTCCCCCATAATTATGATACATTCCCAGAACTTGATGCTGTCAAGCTTGTCAATCTCTGAAGGAATGGTTGAACCGTGGGCTCTAAAAGTTGATACATTACTCACACCAGATATAATACATTGCTCCAACTATGATACATTACTCAATCAACCTGGTCAATCTCTGGAGGAAAGCTTGGCAATCCAGCTATGATGCTCTCCCTACAAATTCCAATATTCCCTAAACCTGATGCATTCAAAAGGGGGTCATCAGAAATTAGATGTTTGAAAGCTCTCAGTGACTCTCCAGATGTATATATAATCAAACAGTGGGCTCTAAATTTTGAAAGAACACAATTTGTTTGCTGTTATATTAACATAATCAAATATTAACAAATGTAGTCCTCACATAAACATAACATTGTAGTTATATTTGTTTGTGTTATATGTGCTCACATAACTCCATGTTATATTAAAAACAATCCAGTATTTACAGTACGACACCCAAATAAGAATCAAGTATTGACAGTGCAATTTTTTACAAATTTAGTCCTCACATAAACTTAACAATGGAGTTATATTTGATTGTGTTACATATACTCATATAACTCTATGTTATATTAACAATTTTGAAAGAACATAATTTGTTTGTTGTTACAACACCATGTTAATCAAATGTTAATCAAACAATGGTCTCTAAATTATGAAAGAACACAATTGGTTTGATGTTATATTAACATAATAAAAAGTAACAAATTTAGTCCTCACATAAACTTAACAATACGGAATTCAATTATACAACTGTCATAATTTCCTATTAGCTCTCATATCATTCTTTGGCATCTTCATCTTTACATTCTCCATTGAACTATATTCATTTTCACATATGACAAAACATGCATTACACCATCTTGTGAAATATTTCCCAAATGACTTTCAAAATTTAGCAGCATTAAGGTTTATAATGACTTTCATAACTAAGAAATTACCTACACTTGCCCAACAATTTAGAGAAACTGATACTGGCTACGTCTAAATTGCTACAAAAAGAATCTGGCTCTATGCAGAAACAAAGCCAAGCTATAAACTCTAAAATGCAACATATCGCAAGCAAACACTCACCACTAAATTGTCAAATTGCTTTAGTGTTAGGGTCCATTAGCTGTATGACTTGATAGTTTGTAAGTGTAAGGGTGCATTAAATTTGTGAAAAGCTTGTTAGCTTACAGGATTTCTTCTAAAAGATATGGTTGCTAACATTGAAACCTTGCCAAATCATGCGCCAGGTTTAGGTTCATGGAATATTGTTGCTCATTGATATGAATTGTGACATAAGGGGCAGGTACAAAATGGGCAAAAACTTGAGTTCATAAAGGGCATAAGGGGCTCATAAAGGGGGTCTCATGCATTCATAAAGGGTTGGTTCATAAAGGGCTCATATTAAGGGGCTCATAATTGTGTCATAAGGGGCATGTTCAGGTTCAGGTTCAAAATGGGAAGTCTCATGCATTCAAAAGGGGGTCATCGGCTTAAGTTCTTACAATATCATTTTGGCCGTAGGACAACCCAGTCCACGAATCATTTTGGATGATTTTATGATTTTGTGCATATCATTTTGGCTAATCAAACATATCATTAAACACATAACTACAGATCATCAAACTTGAAACACCCAAATCATCAAAAAGCACATAATACAAAGCCCCAATTTAAAATTTGATTCTAGCAACAGAACTGATCCGATTCTTTTTTGTAGTTGCATCAAAAACATTTCTTTCTCCAAAAAACATGTTACGCTTGAATTATGAGATGAGTTGGACATAAATTACATTCCTAGTGATGGTGTTGGCACTTGTATCTGCTCCCTCTACTTCTTGCACAACTACCAGAGTCAAGACTAAACTGTTTGATGGAGCAGAGTTGTCCCATACCCTCTTCCCAACATCTAATATTGGTACATAATCATGAATCTCATACGAGTTACAGAAATTGTGTTAAGGATTAGTTCCAGAACCAAAAAAATACGCATTTATATGAGCTTACATGCATCATTGACCAATATGTGTTTCCCTGCAAATTGATAAACACAACCCCTACATATATATATATCAAAATGAGCATTATGGAATGTATAAATTCAACTATAAAAATCAATGAACAAAAGTAGAAACGAAAAGGTGATCTTATTAAGAAAATCACAAATTAAGCTTCTCTTTATGAAAATAAACAACTGATATCAAATCCTAGAGCACATTTGAGTTCTCTTTCGAGTTAACATGCATTAATTCTCTTTTGAGTTACCTTTTGAGTTAACAGCCATATAATTGAGTTCTCAACATCAAGCACATGTAGTTAACATGCATTAATTCAAAAGAGTTAGCGTCATTGAAACCATGCTGAAATTATTAAGAGATATTAGTCAAAGATTGCCGCCATAAAGAGAGAGCAGTCAATGAAAACATACTGAAATTATTAAATGCTAAATTTTTTGAATACAAAATGACCTGTGCAACTCATTTGTAAATCAACAGTACAGAATAAACAATGACCCTCCAAATACAGACACAAATGTTGCAATTATCCACCAATGTGCACATGCTTGCTCCTATGGAATACAATAAAAAGAAAAAGAAAATGTACATAGCAAAAGATTGAGCTTGAAAGGAAAAATATGAGAAATCCTGCATGAGTTTAGTAATTTAGACTGCAAGTTCCTTCTATGATAAAAGTAGGCTCTAGGCCACATATCACATTGTTAGGTTTTAGTCTTGCTATTCATGAATGCACTACTTGTCATATGTGGCACTCTGCTTATCGTCGCTTGCTCTTTACTTCTTGAAGTTATTAGACAAGTTATCTGGGGGATGTTGGACTTTTTGTTGTACGTTTTGTTGCATCTGAGCCACTGCCATCTGAAGAAGAGAATCGAATCTGTTAGGTTGTTGGATGAATTGTTGAACAGTTTGTTGTACCAGGATGTTCAACATGCTAAGTCTATATGCGACGTTGACTGCTCAAAGTATTCGAGGATCCGAGACTGGAGTCCGCGTGATCTTTTATCTCTCTATTTAATAGTTCTGGTATTTATGGAGGTTATTAACTGTTATAGATTTGATTGGCTGTATATCTCTCGTTACCTTGTTGTGAAACGGTTGGAGAAATTTTCGCCGGCAATATCCTGGCAACGATCTCCTACAGATATTTAGGGATCTCCTTCTTGCTGTAGAAGTTGTGGGTATTACAGTTGACGAACCGCATCAAGATCTGATTGCATGAGAGCTGATTGAACCGTGGATTGCGGAGGACTTGCTTTTAGGGTTCGGAGCTATTGGTGGCTAGGTCACGAACTTTGGAATAAAAAGTTTGGTGAAGAAAACTTCGGGAGGGAGGCCGACGGCTACGCACGTAGGATCAAGGGAGTTGATCTAGTCGGTGGTGCAAGGGGAGCTTGCTGGCAAGGGGAGCTTGCCAAGGATACTTCACGGGGTTGATTACGATCACCCCTCACGGTTTGTATTAAGGAGGAGTGTGTTCTTCCTTATAGGAGCGTGATTATTAGAGTTTGTATTCTCTGATTATATTAGTGAAGTATTCTATTTTTCTGGGCGTGGCCCCGCAGATGTAGGTGTGCGCACTGAACTGCGATACCAAGTCTTACGTGTCTCTGATCGTTGTGTGTTGTTCTGCAGTTATTTATATTCATTACTGCGTACTGATTTTCAATTGGTATCAGAGCAGGTCATCCGTATTACTTTGATCGTTCAAAGTGGGTGTGATCTTGTGTGTCAGTACGCTCATCATGAATACCAAAGAAGGCGCTTCTGTTACTCGTCCTCCCTTGCTCACCGGATCTAATTACACGTATTGGAAGTCACGCATGCGAGCCTTTATCAATTCCCTGGATGAAAAGGCTTGGGTGGCTACGGTTGAAGGATGGAGCCCTCCGACTGAAGTTAAAAAGGAAGGCAAGGAATGTATCAAACCAGTGAGAGATTGGAATCCTGAAGAGGAGCGTGCGGCCTTAGGAAACTCAAAAGCAGTGAACGCCATCTTTACTGCCGTTGATGAAGAGCAGTTCAAGCTTATATCAACTTGTGAGCACACAAAAGAAGCCTGGGACATTCTTCAAAATGTGCATGAAGGGACCAGCACTGTTAAGGCGTCCAAATTGCAAATGCTCGCCTCACAGTTTGAAAACCTGAGAATGAATGAAAACGAGACAGTTGCAGAGTTCAACGGAAGATTGAGGGATATAGCCAACCAGGCATTCCAACTGGGTAAGAAATATTCTCAAAAGAAGTTAGTTGAAAAGACTCCGAGGTCCCTGCCAGAAAAATTTTCGGTTAAGATTGCTGCGATAGAGGAAGTAAGAAACACATCCATCATGAGATTAGACGAACTCATGGGCTCTCTGCAAACTTATGAGATGAATCTCAAGAAAAACAAAAGGGAGAAGGGAGTTGCCTTAAAGGTTGAAGCGAATGAATCTTCAAAATCCGATAATGAGTCAGAACTCGAAGATGATATTGCTTTACTCACCAAAAATTTTAGTAGGATGATGAGGAAGATCAGCAACAGAGGTCAGAATTTCAAAGCTACTAATAAGGTGGTGCGGTCATGTCCACCTGCTGGTGAAAAGAGTGCTAGCTGCCATACTCAAAGGTATGATTCTAAAAACAAGGGAAAGGGAATACAATGTAGAGAATGTGAAGGATTTGGCCATATACAGGCCGAATGTGCACACACCCTTAAGAAGCAAAAATGGAAATCCCTTGCCAGCACCTGGAGCGATGAAGACTCTGAAGGAAGTGTGGAAGATGAAGACATAACTAGCAACTATGTTGCATTCACAGCCAACCTGAAAGACAAGTCTGAGGGTAAGTCTTCCAGTCATGTTGAACATAATGTTGTAACACGTGCTTCAACATCCAATCACAAGCAAGGAGATGTGATACTTAATGTTGTGACAAATGATGCAACTTACGACAGTGAGGTCGAATCGGACAATGAAAGTGAAGAAGATATTGGTGATGAGGATATCCGCTCGGCTTATCAAATTATGTTCTACAAATGGATGGAAATCTGTGCAGCCAACAAGAAGTTGAAAGGTGAATGCTCCAAGCTGAGAAGTGAGATGAATGGGACCCAAGCCAAACTATTGAAGACTGAAACAAGCCTCCGAAATCTTGAGAGTAGCTTGAAGAGAGCACTGCTAAGAGCTGAGAAGGCGGAAAGCACCCTCAGCCGATGGAACTCAGGAAAATCTAAACTTGATGACATCCTCAACATGGGTAAGGTGGCTGGAGATCGAACAGGAGTTGGTTACCATAGAGGGAGTCATCTACACACCCTCAAGACTAGAAGTAGTCTCATTACTAAGGAGCATGGTAAACGGAGTCAACTGAATGAGGACAAGTCAAGAGGGAAGAAAAGAAAAGGTTCAACAATAGGTTCAACATCCAGGCAGCCAATATGTAATTACTGTAAACAAGTTGGACACTATGACTGGAGTTGTTTCAGGCGCATGAAGCACTTGAATGAAGGAAGAAATGTTAATCACTCCCAACAACGGACAAGTATGAAATGGGTTAAGAAGTTTGAACTGGTCAGTATGGTTGCATACACATCCTTAGTTACTTTTACGGAAAATCAGTGGTTTTTTGACAGCGGTTGCTCTCGGCACATGACGGGGAACAGGGGACTCCTATCTGAGTACACTGCTGGCAACAAAGGACATGTCACGTTTGGAGATGGTCAGAGAAGCAGGGTTGTTGGAAAAGGGAATTTGAATATGACAGGAACACTGAAACTAAAAGACGTGATGCATGTTGAGAACTTAAAGGCTAATCTAATAAGTATCAGTCAGTTGTGTGATCAAGGACTTCTGGTCCGTTTTAACAAGGATGAATGCCTTGTATTCAATAGAGATGATGTTTGTATTCTTTCCGGAAAAAGATCCAGCGACAACTGCTATCTGTTGCAAGATCCTGACAGGTGTCTAAGTATCACAACAGATGGTTCTGAACAGTGGCATCAGAAACTGGGACATGTCAACTTCAAGACCTTAATGAAGATCTCGCAAGCCAGAGCTGTTCGTGGAATGCCAACTTTAATCAAGAAGAAAGAAGGGATGTGTGAATCTTGCCAACTGGGAAAGCAGAAGAAAGTGAGTCACAAGCAAATTCAGACTATCACAACCTCAAAAATTCTGGAGCTGCTACACATGGACTTGATTGGACCCACCTCAGAAACAAGTGTGGGAGGTAAGAAGTACATCTTTGTATGTGTTGATGATTTTTCTCGGTTCACCTGGGTTGATTTTCTTAAGGAGAAATCAGACACTTTTGATGCTTTCAAGAGATTGTGTACTCGTCTTCAAGTTGAAAAAGGGGACAACATTGGAAAAATCATCAGGATTCGAAGTGATCATGGAAAAGAGTTTGAGAATCACTCATTCTCTGAATTCTGTGAGGCACATGGTATAGGACATGAGTTCTCAGCTCCTAAGACTCCTCAGCAAAACGGAGTTGTTGAAAGGAAGAATCGAACACTTTAGGAAATGGCACGAGTTATGCTGAATGCTCGGGAAGTTAATGTTAAGTGATGAGCTGAAGCTATTAATACCGCTTGCTACACCATCAACAGGGTATATCCTCGGCCAAGGACGGAGAAAACTCCATACGAAATCTGGAAAGGGAGGAAGCCTGATGTCTCCTATTTCCATATCTTTGGAAGCAAGTGCTACATCTTGCAAGATCGTACACTAAGACGGAAGTTCGACGCCAAGAGTGACAAAGGAATTTTCTTGGGGTATTCTACAAGGAGTCGTGCCTTCCGAGTGTTGAATGAACGCACAGAAGTTATGATGGAATCTATTAATATGGTGGTTGATGATTTTGATCAGGGAGAGTCTATTCTAACTGGAGAAAAAGGGACTCAGGAAGACAGAAATGATGATGAGGTTCGTGTTGAAAATGATGTTGCAACAATTAAGACTAATCAGAACAATGTTGAACAAAATGTTGCAACACAGGACACTACTACCACTGAGACGACTCAAGTAGAGGCTGAAAATGGTCAAGATGCTGAGGGGATCACAAAAGTTATACGCGACCATCCGCCACAGCTTATCATTGGTGACGTGCACGACAGTCGTCGTACCAGAGGTGCTAGTCGTGTCAACTACAGAGATCTGGTTGGGTATGCATGCTTTCTCTCTACTATTGAACCCAAAAATGTGAAGGAAGCCATTGTTAATTATTTCTGGGTTTCGGCTATGCAAGAGGAGCTGAACCAATTCCAACGAAATGATGTCTGGAGTCTTGTGGAGAGACCCAAAGGAACCAATGTTATCGGAACAAAATGGATATTCAAAAATAAAACAGATGAGAAGGGAAATATTACTCGCAACAAAGCTCGTCTTGTAGCTCAAGGGTATACTCAAGTGGAAGGAATTGACTTTGATGAGACATTTGCTCCAGTAGCTCGGTTGGAATCCATCAGACTTCTTCTGGCCGTTGCTTACAGTCTGAATTTCAAACTACATCAAATGGATGTGAAGAGCGCTTTCTTGAATGGGCTTCTGAATGAAGAACTGTATGTTGAACAACCCAAAGGCTTTGCAGATCCATTTCTTCCAAATCATGTCTACAAGCTGAAGAAAGCTCTTTATGGGTTGAAACAAGCGCCGAGGGCCTGGTATGAAAGATTAACTACATATCTTCTTAAAAAGGGGTATGAAAGAGGAGGAGCTGATAAAACCCTATTTGTTCAACGGACAAGATCAAGTGTCATGGTAGCACAGATCTATGTTGATGATATAGTTTTCGGTTCAACATCACAACAGCTGGTGCATGAGTTTATCACTCTCATGCAAAAGGAGTTTGAAATGAGTATAGTAGGTGAGTTGAATGTTTTTCTTGGGCTTCAAGTTAAACAGTGTCCAGATGGTCTATTCATATCACAAAGCAAGTATGCAAGGAATCTTGTCAAGAGATTCGGCTTGGAAAGTGCAAGACAAGTCCGGACTCCCATGAGCACTACCGAAAAACTCTCCAAGGATGAAGGAGGAAGAGATGTTGAAGTTACCCTATACAGAAGCATGATAGGTAGTCTTTTGTATTTAACAGCTAGCAGGCCAGATATCAGCTTTAGTGTTGGAGTTTGTGCCCGTTACCAAGCATGTCCCAAGGAATCTCATATCACTGCCGTGAAGAAGATTATCAGGTATGTAAGTGGAACTGCAGACTATGGTATATGGTACACAAAGGATACAAACACTCTAATCTCAGGATACAGTGATGCAGACTGGGCAGGAAATACAGATGACAGAAAAAGCACTACTGGATGATGTTTTTATGTGGAGAACAATCTTGTTTCATGGTACAGTAAAAAACAGAACTCCATATCATTATTTACAACAGAGGCTGAGTATATCGCAGCAGGAAGTTGTTGCACACAACTGTTATGGATGAAGCAAATGTTGACAGATTATGGACTGGAACAAGGAATTCTGACTATTCTATATGACAATCAGAGTGCTATAAACATTTCCAAGAACCCAGTTCAGCACTCCAGAACTAAATATATCGACATCCGTCACCACTTCATTAGAGAGTTGGTTGAAAAGAAGTCTCTTGTCATGGAGTATGTAGCTACAGTTAATCAACTAACGGACATCTTTACAAAGCCTCTAGATTCTGCCAGATTTGAGGAATTGCGACAAGCCCTAGGGCTGTGTCGTATTTAATGTTGCTCTCTGTGTTGAGAATATTGTTGCAACATCAGGTTGCAACATTATGTGGGTCGGGCGATCACATATTGTCGGGTGTGTTTTTCACTAATAACTTTACCTGATATTTATTTCCCTCTGTTTCTTTTTTGTTCCCAAGGCGCATTTTCGAGTTCTCTCTCAACACAAATTTCTCCAAGATTCTCTAAACTGCCCATCTAGGGTTCTTGAAATCTTCTTGTTCGAAGTTTCTCTCCTCTTAATCAGATATGGCGAGAGATCAGTCGGAAAAATCTTCGCAGCCCCCTCATCGGTTCTCTCGTCGGACAGCCTCCGTGCTGAAAAGTGCTCCGCCATCCTCGTCTTCACCTATCAAACAGAAAGGAGTGATTCCACGTTCTTTGCGCGGGTCCTCCAGTGGTAATTCCTCTCCATCACTCTCTTCTATCCCTCTCAGTAACATGCATTCTCCTGGAGCCTCAAATTTGGAGTTAGTAAATTTTTCCCCAATTCTCGAAATTCCCATCTCCCAAAATTCCAAGGAGGATGAAGTCTATGATGATGAAGAATTTCCTGCTCCCGTAACGATTCAAGATTGGTTTTGGTATTTGTGGAGAACCGGAATGAAATTGGACCTATCTTCGGTGGATGTCTCTCACATTCACTTTAAAAATCTCATGCTTAAGAAGATTAAAGGGAAGGTTATGAGTGTTGAAGTGCCTCGAGATAGGAAGATTGTCATTCGAACTTGGAATCCCAGATCTTTTGTAAAAATTTCTGAAGTTGAAGTGGTGGATATTTCTGATTCTGAAGACTCTCATGTGTTTGCTGAAATGCCTACGACAGGGGGCACTACTGGAGCGTCTACGCCTAATCCTTCTTCTGAGAATCCTATTAAGCAGGATGATGTGAAATTAACTGAGGTTGATGATTCGGAGGTTGGTTTCAAGGCTGAAACTGCACCTGCTGTTCCATCTCAGGAAGAGACCCCAGTCCTTCCGTCGCCTATGTGCGTGAATGAAGGTGTTCAGATTGTGTCGGATGACCATGATCATGGTGTGGATGAAGGTGTTCAGAATGTGCCTGTCGTCCCATGTCAGAATGTTTCTGAGCCTGTAGAAGAATCTAAGAAAGATGACCGTGATTTTGGTGTCTGTCTTGAAGATTCCTCTCTCGCAGATCAGATTGAGACTGTGGTAGATGTGCCCCTTGCAGATGACTTTTTAGGAAAGGTTCAGTCTCTCAATAATATAGTGGAGTCTGCTTTCGATTCTATGGATTTGGAAATTGCTGGAGACCTTCAGAATTCCCCCACTCTTCCTGCTGAGACTGAAGACGGTGAGATGCGAATAGATCAAGATAATGCTGCAGTTGATGTTATGCCTGAAGGTGGCTCTGTTGATATTGGGATAAATGTTGAAGTAAATGTTGAAAGTTGTAAAATGGCTCAAGGTTCTTCTGAGCCTGGTGTTGATGATGTAGGGTCCAAAGCTGCAGCTGCTATCGAGCCCGACCCCTTGGTGGAAGTAGGTGGTGAACAAAATGTTGCAACATTTCATGCAACACGTGAGGCCTCTGGTCCTAATGAGCCTCCTTTGTCCTCCTTCATGCGCAAGGCTCGTTCTGTCTCTAGGAAGCGTCCTGCTCCTTCCAGTAATGCTGGGGCTTCTCCTACCAAGAGGTCCAAATTGTCAGATTCAGGTTCCTCTCGCTCTCCTTCGTTTACATCTTCTGATGCTTGTAGCAAAATTTTCTTCGACAAAGCTCGTAAGAACAGATGGGCATCTTACTCGGAGAGATCCTTAATTCCTGAGAAGGTTCTGAACATGTCATCCTTTGATAAGACTCAGATGGCGTCTATTCTGAAGGGTCTCGGATTGTTTCATGGTGCCACCTGTTTCAGCGTCTACTATCCAGTAATGGTGAGAGAATTTTACTGTAACTTATCCAAATCTGCTTGTGATGGGTCTTCTCGTTGGAGTTTCAGAAATTATGTTAGAGGCAAGATTATTTCATTTTCTCCTTCCACCCTGAACAAATTATTAGAATGTAAATTCCCCCAATCTGTTCCAGATTTCGGCGAGTTAACTGGAGTGGAGATTGACAGATTGATTCATGTTGTGACAGCCGGAAAGTTCAAGTGTTGGCCTAAGAAGTCGTCTACCTTTCCCTCGTCTGCTCTTACAGCCAAGTATTTTGTTCTGTACAGGGTTGCCACTAGAAACTGGCTCCCTACTTCCAATGTTTCGGTGGTTACGCGGGACATGTGCAAACTGCTGTTCTCTGCAGGCACTTCCCAGGCTTTCAATTTAGGCAGAATCATCTTTGATTCTATATTATCTTTTACAGAGTTATCCTCCTCTGGCACTTCTTTACCTCATGTAGCTCTCATATCCATGATGCTCCTGGCTCAAAGGGTGCCCCTGTCCCCTTCTGATCTTCCATCATCATGTGACAGTATTTCATATACGGCACAGTCAGTGGCTGGAAAAATTGATGATATCACAGAAGTGATACCCTCTCTACATGGTATTCCTTCGTCACCCTCCTCGTCTCAAGATGCTGAACCTTCTTCCACAGTGCCTCCTGAATCACAGTCTCCTCCTCCTAGTCATGCTGCTGCTGCCAACTCCCCCTCATCAAGTATTGTGGATATTCAGTTCCTGAAAAATGCTATTCAGAACGTCGATGATCAACATTTGATTCTCGAAAGCTAGCGGGTTCTTTTGAATAGACACAAGTTGATGCTATAGTGCAAGCTGTCTGCTCTGAGGAGTAGCCTTTCTGAGGATCTCTGATTTGTTCTCACCAGGTATGTCCTTTGTGGCTCAAAAAGGGAGAAGGTATGATATTTTTTGGCTGTTGATGGTGTGTCTGTTGATACATTTTGTTGGCTAGTTTGTAAGTCTTGGAAGTCTTACTGTGTGTGGGGTAGTCTGAGGTGCTCATTGTGAACGGGAGTATGCTGCAGTGTTGTTCTCTTCCCTGTTCCTATATTTGGTGTATGGTGGTTATTTGCAGTTTGTGTGTTACAGCTCTTTTGTCTTGGACTGGACACATCAGTTGTTCTTGATTGAATAGAGGTCATCCTACTTTCTTCTTCAGACTGGTCCTAGTTGAATATCATACCGTGTGTTGTGCCACTAAATGACAAAAGGGGAGATTGTTAGGTTTTAGTCTTGCTATTCATGAATGCACTACTTGTCATATGTGGCACTCTGCTTATCGTCGCTTGCTCTTTACTTCTTGAAGTTATTAGACAAGTTATCTGGGGGATGTTGGACTTTTTGTTGTACGTTTTGTTGCATCTGAGCCACTGCCATCTGAAGAAGAGAAT
The DNA here is from genome assembly GCA_030789695.1 of Scilla litardierei. Taxonomy (NCBI): domain Eukaryota; kingdom Viridiplantae; phylum Streptophyta; class Magnoliopsida; order Asparagales; family Asparagaceae; genus Scilla; species Scilla litardierei. Next base: position 311,579,022 of record CM061133.1, on the reverse strand, counting down.
CGAATCTGTTAGGTTGTTGGATGAATTGTTGAACAGTTTGTTGTACCAGGATGTTCAACATGCTAAGTCTATATGCGACGTTGACTGCTCAAAGTATTCTGGGATCCGAGACTGGAGTCCGCGTGATCTTTTATCTCTCTATTTAACAGTTCTAGTATTTATGGAGGTTATTAATTGTTATAGATTTGATTGGCTGTATATCTCTCGTTACCTTGTTGTGAAACGGTTGGAGAGATTTTCGTCTGCAATATCCTGGCAACGATCTCCTGCGGATATTTAGGGATCTCCTTCTTGCTGTAGAAGTTGCGGGTATTGTAGTTGACAAACCGCATCAAGATCTGATTGCATGAGAGCTGATTGAACCGTGGATTGCGGATGACTTGCTTTTAGGGTTCGGAGCTATTGGTGGCTAGGTCACGGACTTTGGAATAAAAAGTTTGGTGAAGAAAACTCCTGGAGGGAGGCCGACGGCTACGCACGTAGGATCAAGGGAGTTGATCTAGGCGGTGGTGCAAGGGGAGCTTGCTGGCAAGGGGAGCTTGCTGGCAAGGGGAGCTTGCTGGCAAGGGGAGCTTGCTAAGGATACTTCACGGGGTTGATTGTGATCACCCCTCACGGTTTGTATTAAGGAGGAGTGTGTTCTTCCTTATAGGAGCGTGATTAATAGAGTTTGTATTCTCTGATTATATTAGTGAAGTATTCTATTTTTCTGGGCATGGCCCCGCAGATGTAGGTGTGTGCACCGAACTGCGATACCAAGTCTCATGTGTCTCTGATTGTTGTGTGTTGTTCTGCAGTTATTTATATTCATTACTGCGTACTGATTTTCACACATGGACATAGCAAAGATTTGAACTAATAGCTGCTTACAAATTTTCAACAACACAATACACTCATCAGAACTTTTAAATAACATCTACATGATAAACTGAAATAGAATGCTAAATGAAGACCTCAAAATTTCTTTTACCCTAAAGATCCTCTTAATACTGGAAAAAAATTGGAAGAGTTTCCCTTAGCAACTATTGCACCAAAATTAACATTTTGAGTGACCAAAACATTCCAGAATTAACAATGACCTATATAAACATAAATAGCAATGACCTATTTATTCCAGCATGCATATGTTCCAGCTTATACAAAAATAGTAAGGAATAAGCTTCTAAATTTTAAATTAAAAGTCAAATCCAAGTTGCATTCCTAATTGTATTCCTACCGATTTTCCTTTATAAACAATACTAATATATCACTTTGAGCCATAAACAACATATATGTTTAGTATTTACAGCCAGTTTTCTGATTGTTAATTCTAATTATTGTAATTTGTTATTTCTCATAGTTTTGTTTAGTGTGGATACCCTAAAATTAAACAAATAATGCATGCTTTAAACTTTATCAACATCCTTTATTTCAAAATTTGCACTTATATTTTTTGGGGAATCTTGCGTATGGTTTCTTGCACCCAGGAAATAGGGAAGATCAGAACAGAATTCTGAATGTTTAGTATGGATCGAATTCAGAACAGAATTGAATTAGCGAAGTAAAAAATGATCTTGCTGCAAAAAATGATATTCTGCAAAATTAAAAAAACTGATTAAAAACTAAAGGAACATGCAAAAATAACCAATATGACAACCCTATTCTATTATAATCAATGTTATAACTAAAGGAACATGCAAAAATAATCAATGTTATAACTAAAGGTATAGGCCATCTTTATTACAAAAATAACCAAAGGAACATGCAATGTTAAATGCGTAAACACAGTATGCCGACATATTTTTTTGCAAATAACTCAAAGGATTCAAAAGTCTAACAGTATTCAACAATATAGGCGATGGTTATCCTAAAAAAATAACTCAAAAGACGGGCCATCTCTATCCAAAGATGACTTCCCTGCACAAAGAGCTATCACAAGTGTATGGAAAAATTTGTTACACCATCTAACACTGTTATTTATTCTTTAATTGAATGAATGGATAAAAAGTAAGACGATTAGATATTATAATGTACCTATTACAGATCCAATATGGGTTGATCCCTTTCTCTTTGATGCAGTGCGGATACATCCAATCCAACTTCTTTCTGACCTTTTCCATTTCTGTTAAATTCAAACATGAAAATTTTGTTTGTATGACTATTGACGTAAACATGAAACATGTAACCATGGTATTGTCATTGTTGATGGCTTACCTTCACCATATCTGACCTTGAGACACCCACGGCATAGAATGCCGTTCGAACAGTGAAATGCTGAACATTCAGTCTTTCATGTTAAAACTAGTTCTTGTGAATTATTGTTATTTTTATTTTCTCATGGCAAGAGCAAATGAAAGCATATTATCTATCACCTATGCATGGCTGATTTATATCCCCATCCCCATAACGCCTGCACTCTTCTTTGCCATATAGTTTCTTCTTCCTGAATTCAGTAAATAATTAGATCAGTCAACAATATAATTAATATAGTATTTGATCAGTTGGCTGTGAGTGCTTTCTTGCACCTGCTAACTTGGTACGAAGAAATATTTGATGTTCATGTTATAAGGTAATTCATCAAGCTAAGGCTTTTATTCTCTATGCATGCCAATTCTAAAACCCATGGCTAATATCCCAAAGGTACCATATCAATATTATATAGACCTTTTTATTCTCCCCCAAAGGTACATTTTTCTATCCTATTTTCTGAACCAAAAAGAAGCTTGATACATGTTGTTAAAACCTGATTGTAACATGAATACAAACAATAGGGGGAATGTAACATGAATTTTTAACAATGTGTTCTCTAAAAGCTTCTTCTTGGTTCAAAAAATAGCTCTATATTTTCCTACTGTTTGTAGCTAGCTGTGATACATTCAAGTTTAAGAGAACATAACATCTATTTGATGAGGTATTTGATAAGGTATATGACGAAGTATTGGCATTCAGGCATTTACAGTTCAGGCATATATAATTCATATCCAGCATTCGCCTCATGCTATACCTTAAATTAAAATCCCAAATGGCATTCTACTTAAAAGCACCAAATTTTATTAAAAATACGACATGATTGCAAATGGATCATAATTTATGCCATGTCTATCATAAGAATGATTCAACGCTGCAGAAACTTCCTGTCTAACTGAGCGCTGCAACTCGAGTTGCATATCCATGCATGCCTCCAACAACATTCTTTGCATATGGCTCATTGATTGTGTTCATTGTATATTCAGCCCTAAGATCATTGATAATGTCCCATTCCTGCACCAAAACAGTAGGCTATTATTAGCAGCTAATACTTGATACTATCAAAATATTTATGAGCTAGAAGCCATGATTTGAAGCAAAGGCATCAAAGCTAAGCTGATATGGTTGTAATATTAAAAAAGATGCTCCGATATACATGAGTGCATATATTCTCCCACAAGCAAATGGAATGCAATAATAAAACATCATCGTATTCGATTGATAAAAGTTAACATATCGGATTCTGGACTTGGAGGTATATCTCTTCCAAAACATGGATGAATTTTCTCCTCAAAATCTTCACACTGCTAAACCTAAAGAATCATCTTATATTTTATCAACTACAAATTTCTTATGCTAAAATTAATTTGTTATTTGATCCTATGGGGGTTGCTCAAACCTGCAAATCATAAACCAAATTATGTTAGGTAAAAAAGATCTTAGGAATCCAAAAACCATAAATTAAAATAAATCAAGAGAACTGCCAACAATAAAATCCCTAAGTATGCATCAGCAAGGATCGTTTGAACTTTATAAAGCAGCCTCTATTTTTGTATTATACATTTCTATTCAAGCTCTCAATTAAATCCTTTATCCTAATAATTAAAAATTAAAAACAACTACATCATATATTGACCTTCTGACATGAAAGGAATTTTCCCATGAAATTTTTATGGCGATAAAGTTCAACCAAAATTTAAGAAATCCTACAATCTATTGATGGTTCACAGCCAAAATAAATTATATGCTTTGTTGGTGCAATTTTATATTAGCCATATGTCATGTAAGTAAGGAGAAGCATAAAAATCTCTCAAATACAACTCTGAAAACCATAATCTTAGGAATCCTAGCTAATGCATACATGGGGATTATATACCTGCAAATCATAGCAATGTAATTGAACAAATTCCAGAGGATAACAAAATAATAATATGCTAGAGTCCAATCAATGACAGAGGTGAAAACAATGTCTGACAGTCCCTCGTCCTGATGGATTTTCTAAAATAACTCAAGCGAACCAAATGATAAACTCAACACATTATTTCACTGATGTATTGTCTTGTGTTATTTTGAGCAAAGTAATTAAAATAACATTCCAAAAAAATTCCATTAAAATTACAGTTGAGTTAATTCTTAAATACTGTATAATTGGCTGGGGAACATATAAGAAACAATATAGATATCTAATTTGCTCTTTAAACTGAAACATATACACTTATTAACAAAAGCAATGAGTTCAGTTACACGTGGATTCACTATGAAGTACTACAAAATTTGCTAGAAAACACACAACAAAGTATTCAAAAAACTTTCTTTATCATTCAAGATCAAAGCTCACCAATCAAGATTCAAACGTTATTGCAAAAATCATCGATATCCCATCATTGAAAGATACTTGAAGCTGAAATCACAAAAAACTCACATGCCAATAGAAATAGAGGCAAAACAAACCAACCCAACAGACATGAAAGAAAGGGGAAAATAGAGGTTTACCAACACTAAACCTACTGAAGGTCTTACGGTCACTCTCAAAACCCCCACTCACTCCAAAAATTTGAGTTTTGCACCTTCGATGACCATACAAATAAATATGATGCAAGTATATGTAGCAAAATATGCTGCTAATTAGTAACTTAGAAAATTGCTAGAATCGAACCTCGTGCTCCGCCTCGATCTCCTCACATTCTCCTCCTTCTTCTTCAAGGATCTCGTGTCTAATCCAAAGACTGTAACAATTAAAGAGAAAACAAATGCATCTGATCAAATCAGATCCAAAATCAAATCAAAGTTAAAAACCATGATATCGAGATACTCGCCAGATTCCGATGTAAAGAGTTCCACAAAGAAACCATAGTTTCTAAATTTTTCATCATCATTTCTAAATTATGCATTTTGTTTCCTAAAAAATTACTACAAATACTGCAAGCTCCATCAAATGCTATGATCAAAGTGATTGTAATTATTTGAAGCAAAAGATGCTGCAAATTAGTAACTTAGAATATTGCAATTATTTGTAGCAAAAGCTCTGTGTCTTCAAACTCGAGCCTGGTGGCAATCGCCATCACATCCTCCATCTTCTTCTACAATATGCACTGCAAACCAAAAAAAATCAATCAACATTCTTCATTTGAAAATAATAAAAAATTCTGCAATTATTTATAACAAACGCTCCATCTCCTCATGCTCGAGCCTAGTGGCAATCAGCATCGCATCCTCCATCTTCTTCTTCAACATATCCTGCAAACCATTCTTCATTCAAAAAAAGATAAACTAAAATAGATTCTCGTCACACGGCTAATAAAGCAAAATTATGAAAAAGAGAAACTGATCATGATCAATTCACTAAATCTTTCAATGTCATGCTTCATTAATTCTATATTTACATCATTAATTCTTGTCACACGGCTACCAAAACCTAAAATAGATATCCCAGAAAGAATATAGAAAATAAGATTAATATTGCACATCTATCCAACAATGCTTAATCATTGAAGAGCCTTAAAAATTATCATGGGAAAAGTTTGCACCTGTTTCAGTAATCACTTTAATAATATATTTTTAAAGTGATATGTGGTATCGTGGTTTGCCCATAGCACTTCCAGTGTCTGGAGAAGATTGAAGGTTTTGTTATTAAAAGGAAACCGTAAAGAAATAAATACACATGCCTGCATTTTCTCTCTGTCATTGAGACTGCAATTCAGAACTCAAGGCGAGATGTTGTCAAAACTCTTTGGTACTCAAGGCGAGATGTTTTCAAAGAGCTTCAGTTGCATAAGCATTATGAGAAAACAACACTACATTCTGAATTAAGATTTACCACAGTTCCCACATTTAGCTGATCGCAGTAACGAAACATTGCAACATTACAATCAGAGGAGAACTGGCATCACTTGCACAGTTCAAACTTCTCAAAGGACTTGAGAAATCCCAGAGCAGCATCACAGGTGCCCCTAATTTTTCAACTTCCATTCATCAACGCAAATTCTCAATCTCCCTTCAAATCAATCAACTGACCTAACTTCTCAAAATCAAAAGCTATTTCCAACAGAAAGCAGCAAAATCCCAATAAAAAACCTAGCTTCCATCATCCAAAAGCACCAAAAACGAAAGATTCAAAGGATAACAAAGATACCTCTCGCGTCGCTTTGATCGAAGTAGATCAACAGATCCTCTCGCTCTCGAGGAGAACGCAGTAGAACCTCCACGCGAGATCCTCTCGCTCTTGATCCTCCTCGCGAGATCCCATAGTAGCGCTAGCCCTTGGGATTTGGCCGCCGGCCTCCTATCCTCTTCATCATCGCGAGATCCCGTAGATGCTTCTTCTTCCTCCTCTCGTGGAGAACGCAGTAGAACCTGCAGAGAGAGAGAGAGAGAGAGAGAGAGAGAGAGAGAGAGAGAGAGAGAGAGAGAGAGAGAGAGCTCAGTACAAATTCCCCCCAAATTTTCACCAAAATAAAGCCGAGTTTTTTGGGGATAAAATTTTGGTTCCCTCCCGTCTCTAGACCACTTTTCTTCCCCCCAAAAAATTTAATTTCCCCCCAAAAATTTTGTTTCAAACTTAAAATTTCAAACTCAATTTCTCTTAACTTATCCAATTTCTCTTATCTTATCCAATTTCTCTTATCTTATCCATTTCTTTTAATAACATCCATCATTTATACCCAATTTCTCATCTCTTATCCAAAAACTCTTATCCAATAACCCATGATAACATCCCTGTTTTAATATATATATATATATATATATATATATATATATATATATATAGAGAATAATGGGTATCATACGCCATATGAGAGGGTCTCTCATATTCCCTCTCACATAAAGGGGGCAAGTACAACAAGTACAATCCCATGTGGGCTTGTACTTGCCCCCTTTATGTGAGAGGGAATATGAGAGACCCTCTCATATGGCGTATGATACCCATTATTCTCATATATATATATATATATATATATATATAGGAAAATTTTCAAATGAGAACATTTCGCACCGTGCGAAAATGTTTTTATCTTTTTTTTGAAATTTTTTTTTTCAAAAATTCTTTTTTCCACCCTCATTATATGTTGTTATACCCCCCTCAAAAAATAATGGTTGAGAAATAATGTCATTTGGCCTTCGATCAAGCCATTTCATCAAATTCGCACGTTTTGAGACCGTTAAATTTGTAACGGGTGGATGGGTGCTCTAATGCCCAACGGGTTCACCCATTATTTTCCCTGGGGTATATAATTGTATGGATTAAACATCAAAAAAAGAATTTTTGAAAAAAAAATTTCAAAAAAATAAAAAAAAAGTTTTCGCACGGCTTTCGCACGGGATTTTTCGCACCCGAAGATTGCCATATATATATATATATATATATATATATATATATCTATATATATAAAACATGGATGTTATCATGGATTTTTGGATAAGAGAAATTGGATAAGAGTTGAGAAATTGGATAAGACGAGAGAAATTGAAATTGGGATAAGAGATATTGAGTTTGGGGGGAAACTATTTGATATGAGTTTTGAAATTTTAAGTTTGAAACAAAATTTTGGGGGGAATGAAATTTTGGGAGGAAGAAAAGTTCTCCCCAAAAACCTCAGCCTCATTGTTTGCGGGGAATGAAATATTTGGAGGGAGGTTTGTATTTTTGGGGGGAAAACAAATCACATCTGGTTCTCTCTCCCTCTCTCTTCTCTCTTTCTAACTCACCCAAACCCCCCCTCTCTCCCCTGCCCTGAGCCCGACCCCTGCACAGCGGCCCCCTGCGTAGCGTCATCACCACCACGAGCCCCGCGAGAATTAGTGCAGCTCCTCTCTTCAGGACTTGGGCAGATGCTTCGAGGCTACGCTTCAGTGTTTTCCTCTTGCCTTCTTCTTCCTTCGATTTCTTTAGTACATCTCTGATCGAAGGAGTCAAATTGCTGATCTCGAGGTGAGATGCTTACATTGCCCTCTGCTCTGTTCTTCCTTTAAATCTGAATGGGAGCCAAGTGGAATTTTTTTAAAATTTCAATTAACACTTTCCAAATATGGTTACATGCATGTTTTAAAAATGAATTTTTTGAATTTTTTGATGAATTCTTTTTACATCAGTTGTTAGATTGAAATTGCGAACACCCAATATCATAGCCAATGGTGAATTTTTACATTATACTGCATTTAGTCCCTTCTATTGTATTAAAATCTCCTGGGAGTTGGGTGGGATCTGCTCTTGACGTGGATCTCCATGGTTCTTCCCAAACCCTCTCTCCAAGTCCCAACCCAGAATCAGAGGTGGTTCCCTATGAAATTCAGGCAAGAAGTAAACTAAGTTACAGACAGTCATTTATTTCTTTAGTCATTTATTTATTTATGCTGCAAACATTAGAAAACACTTCATCTTACTCATTTTGACGCATCCTTTGGCTCTACTGCTCTCATTTGGTTGTACTGGTCTTGCAGTAGTTGATGCAATTGACCTCAATATCTTAGCCTAATTTATGTAGAAACCCATTTCTTCTTGAGTGCTACACTGTTCATATGCTTCCTCACCCAGAGGTTGGAGATATCAATGTATCCATCTGTTTATAGGGTTGTTGTTTATAGTTGGCGTTCTGGCCAAGCTTTTGAATAGGTAGTATTTAAGGGGGTACATGATGCCATGACATTAACTTTTGATAGGGATGTTTATTGAGTTGCCATGACATTAACTTTTGATAGGGATGTTTATTGAGTATTTAACAGCTTTTTTTGATAAGAATGTCAAAGTCAATGAAATTTGCGAAACTTTGATAATTTCAAATATGAAATCTACAAGAGTAGGGTACGCAGTGGCAATGCTCCAGTAAGGAGTGCGGGAAAAATTCAGGAACATGCCTCAAAAAGCATTTTTCTCATCAGCATGCTTTGTTGGAGAAGTATTTTTCTCATCAGCATCTATGCTCCTATCGTGGTTGTATCACGACAGTTTAGAGGAGGAAGATACAGCTGAAGCAACCTCAAAAGCGCCATTTTAGGAAGGAACTAATCTCACCATATGCAAGGTTACATAGTAGAAGATGATATCTCAAACAACTGCAATAAGATGCCCCACAGACATATATTCCGAGTCCAGCTTTTTATGAATATTGAGTCTCAGAAGCATTAGTTCATAGAAGCAGTTAACGGAAGATAGCATAATGAACCGATCTAATAACCAAAATTTACGGTTAGTAATATCACAATAGCTAAACGATTTGGAGAATTTTTGTACGTATTTGGAGAATTTTTGTAATTAATTATTTTTACATGGTTGTTGAAATAGCTGTCTTGCATCCATATGTGTTTACCATTATTGGTTACCATTTGGACTATAATAACGTAAAGAATTCTCAAACTTACAGTGATTCTCTTAAACTTACAGGTGTAATCTCAAACTTTCAGTGATTCTCTCTCAAAACCCACCAACATTCTCTCTCAAAAGAAGTGTTTTGCAGGGCAAACATGGCAAACAAGGCAAACAGCTAAAACCCCAACATTCTCTCACAAACACAGTGTTTTGCAAGGCTAAAAAGCTAAAAGTGGGTGAGCACACACTCCACAACTATTTGTTGGTTAGGGTGTTTTTTGGTTTGTTCGTTATCAGTTGTGCACGTAAGGTGTAAGGTGTAGGATCACTGCTGCTTCACAATACTACCATTTCATTGCCTGAAGAACCACCAATCGAACCCCAAATCCCATCATCTAGGTAAGTTTCTCCTTTCTTGAATTTTTAATTCAACATGAAATTTGTATTTGAATTTTTCTGTTGGAGTCCATATAATTTTTTCCAAAAATTTAATTTTTTGTGCTAAACTGATCTTGGTCTCAGGAAATCTTTATCCTATGTAAGCTATTTGTGGGCATCACATTGACGTTTTACCAAAACAATCGACCCCAAATCATGTCATCTACGTAAGTTTCTCCTTTTCTTAAATTTGTTGGGTTTTATATCTTTGTTCTTTTGATTTGTGCCATCTGAGTCTCAAGTTGTTGAAAAGGGAACCCCTGAAAGGTAAATCAAATAATTCAAAATCCGAAGGAAATTTTGATTCTTTTGGGAATTTTATCAAATAGAGTATTTACAGGAAGAGAGCAGCAACATCTTTAAACAATGAGATTGTCTTCTAATTTCCTAATTACAATACCTTTTCGTTAGTTTTCTTATTGATTTCAATGGAAGAAATTTTCTTTTACTGTTTTTTCCTCTCACAAAAGAAAATAAAAGAAAAGATGCAATTTTTCTTTCCCATGACTCCTTTCCTAATTAGAAACTGTAATTTCTTAGAAAAAGCATGATATCTTGATTAACAGTTTGTTTGATGTCAATGATCTATAGTGACTTTTAGTGTAATTCTACATGTTTGATTTCAATTATTACTCTGATTGATCCTAATTAATATTACTAATCTTTTTGAATGTAAGATCTGAGCGCATTAAAAGAAAAGGTGTGACTTTTCTATTCTTTTAATTTCTTGAATATGTAAGCAATTTGTATGTGAAATTTATTCTGTGGATGGGTAACATAGAATATCACTGAGGCTACCTGTTTATTTAAGACGTTAAGTTTTATAAATTACAGTTTCACTTCAGTTAATAGGACATGTTGATTTTTTGTTCCTTTAATCCATGGAGCCAATATATTCACTGTAGAATTTTAATCTAATGTGTCCTAGCACATGCTTAATTTCTTGGATTTCTTTTGAAGAGAACTTTCGAAGGAGGCTGGACTACGGCTAACCGTGTACAAGTATTATTTTTTTCTAGAAACCGAGCAGATTTGAAATTGAAGACTAACCTGCATCGAGAACCCCATCTCTGGTGGTGAGTTGATGGTTTTCAATTTCTTTGCGTCTTAAATTTGAAATTTTGGGGATGCCCATGTTGTTTAACTGGATAATTTTGATGTTTTATTTTGTTAGGATTGAAGTGAAGTGGATTATCCTAGGCTGGCAAAATTGGTTGTGGCTCATGCAAGGCCTCCCAATAATTTGTTGTTACCAAAAGGGGAATTTGGCAGAGAGATTGAATGTCGAGGAGTATAGTCCAAGGATTGAATGAGTCTAAGGTAAATTTTAAAAACCAACTTTCTTCTCAATTTTTCATCCCAATTCTTTCATTTCAGCTGAATTATGTTGAAACTGTTGGCTGATATGATTCCATTTGAATCTTCAACAGGAACCAGGGTACATTTTTTTCTGGGCTTTTGAAAATTTCCCATTTTGTTAAGTTGGGATGTGTGTTCGTAAAATTTGGTTCTTTACTATTTTCATTGATTTTAAGAAAGACTCATGTCCTAGATAGATGTTTGCGTGTTGATTGACTTGCATGTTTTTGATGAAATGATGTTGAAGCTTTGAACTTTTTGAGAGTTATTTTAAGAGTTTAGAACATTTTGAAAGCTAATGTATAATTTTTTGGGTGAAAGTTTGAGAAAAAGAACCATGTATATATTGTTTTCCATTATATATGCTAATTACTGACCATGTTGGAATTTGGACTCTGTTGTTGACCAACTTTCAATTTCAATAGCCTCAATTTCAATGTATCTGTAGGCATTCTACCATAAGCATTGTGTAAACATGAAAGTAACTCAGAGAAAAATAAGAGCGCATTCAAGAAGAAAATGAACTGAAGTATCGCCGGTGAAATGAATTTATTAACTGATGAATTTTTCTACATATTGTCATGTGAAATGAATTTGTGAGTGAATCACATGTGTATTCCTTCAATTTTGTACCAAGTCGGATGTGGCAACTATTATTTCGGTGGTGTTGGCTTTGTATATTTTGTGGGTTAGAGATGGTTATTATTTTTTGTTAAATGTTCTCTATTATGATTGTATAAGAACAATAATGATAATCCCAAGTCTGTAAACATCTTTGTTGTGAACAATTTTCTACGTAGTGCACTAATTGTAGATGTTGCCTTTTGCATTTGATAGATGAATCTTTTTTATTGGATTCTGATTTTACTTATTTGTTTATTTGTTTATTTTTGTGTTTTGATTATGAAGCTTAACAGGGATACGTGGTCAGCTGAAACAGTTGAAGAAACAATATGTGCACATTTCATTTTCTGACAAGTGCGTCAATGGCAAGTGCGTCAATGTATAGGTAGGATCATCTCTAACTTTATCTTAGCTTTATTTCAGTTTTATATCTATCAATTATCTATTTATTTGCTTTCTTGGATAGTCGCTTCATAAAGATGCACGTGTTATTTAATTGGGATTATTTTACCTGCTTGCCAAACCCCTTACTGTGACCATTGTCATGGAAATGATATATAGGACTGAAGCTTTTCACACCTCACCTTGCTATGAAGTGTAAGCAAACTCCCTAGCATTTCTTGAATAAGTATTTGCAGCATTGCATTTTTTTGTTACTGTCTTACTCTAAGTACAACTTGGATTTATACTGAAATCTATCATTGGAATTGAGGCTTAGATACCTAGAGGGGTTATATACACTATATGGTTTGTGAAAAATTTGTGTCTCAAGTCCATATTGTATGATACAGCCCGTTTCCTATTTCATATGTGCTTTATAACAAATATAGATAACCGTCATCCATCTGAGTAAATGTAGAATATGATAATGGTAGACTATCTTCAGTGTTCAAGTACATATCATCCTTTACGAAAATGTCCAATAATATTGCATGATCCATTAATTTGGCTGCCCTTTTTGTTTTTCTTTAATTTTATTATATTTGATGTTTTCCCTTTCGTTTTGATTTCAAAAGTGAAATCACTTTGATGTTTTCCCTTTTGTTTTTCTTAGATTTTCGCTGTTCTCTTAATGTTTTTTTGATAAAAATCTCATTTTTGATAAAAAATCCCATTTCTTCTTCTTCTTCTTCTCCCTCTGGATACAAGGCCAGCTACTTGAGGTTACATGTGATTGATCAATTTTATTTTTAATTTTTTGTCTTATTTTTCGTGGGTTTTTTTGGTGAGCAGTTGTGGGATGCAGGAAGCTGAAGGAATATAAGCCTATCACCCATACCAGAAGTGAATATAAACCCAAGTCTGAAATGAGAAGTCGCCATAAGTATGCCTCTCCAGAATATGGAGCATGCTGCTGAAGCTATCTGATAGGAGAAGCACATCTAACAGGAGAAGTATCAAGTTATGTGGGTTGAGATGTCGATGGTTTCTGAGAGAGAATGCTAACTTCTTGAGGTCATTGGTAAGTCTGCTTATCCCAATCAATGATCAATTTTGTTGATTATGATTTAATTTAGTTTTTAAGTTTTTGTTTTATTTTTTGTGTGGTTTTTGGTGGGCAGTTGTAGGATGCAGCAAGCTGAAGTCCACAGAGTGGATATGAAGGCAATATCCTTACGTCTGCCTCGAGTACACCACCACTATATTAAGCACTCGCACCTGCACAGGTGATGTGGACGATTCACCCCAAAAAACCCCAATATATTTAGTTTTGTTGCTGAATTTAACAAATTAAGGAAGGAGACATCAGATATTTTTGACAACGAAAAAAGCGTATGAAAACAAACAACAAAGAAGTGGAAACATCGATAGTTTACAGAGTTTGGCAGATTGGGTCATTTATCTGGACTCTGGATTTGTAAGTGTAAATGCATTCGTAAGCAAGCAAATATTTAGTTTTTGCATTGTCGTCATTATGATACTTTTGTTTATTCTGTTGTTATATTTACTTGAGAATGCAGTTAACAATATGCGTGATGGAGTAGTAACTAGCTTGAGAACGGCCTAAGAAATACAAAGTGATCCCTACTTCCATTGATCTACACCCATAATTGACATTGATTAATTATCTCTGTGTTTCGAGTGAACTTATCTGGCAGTTTCACAATCAAGTCTCAAAGATAAACACACACAAATACATGACACCAATCTAGCAAAACTACATAATCTCCATGTCATACACTTCCTTTGTATCCATCTCAATTGTTTTTTTCAGGTTTCATACTGAATAAATCATTTGAAATTATCCTTTTTCGCTCTGTCCTACTTTTAAGTCTACTGGTACTATTGATGCAACTGTCTTTATAAAGACCTTGGATTCCTATGTACAGAGACGCCATTACAGAAGTAAGGGAAATCCCAGAGATAAAGCCAGTCTACTCCAAAGGGATTAATGATGGGGCTTTAGAAGAGGAAAATGTTGGGTCAGAAGCAAAAAAGGAGGACATTTTGTGATATGAATGCAGATGAATTGATTGAGCTTATTAGAAATATCAGAGTTTCTCATTCTGCCTTGAATGTGTACATGAATCTTTTGTGGAGCTTGATGCTGTCAAGAAATGGATAAATAAGCAAATTGACAGGTAATCTTTTTTATCAGAGAAATCTGGGTATTTGATGGTAAAATGAGGTGTTTCTCAATCCAACCGATAACAGGGCAAAACTAAATGAATGAATATTCAGGAAAAGTTGCCATAATTAGATGAAATGAAATCGTTAATGATAAGTAGATCCTAGGATTATTATGCATAAATAGTTATGGAAGCAGAAAGATTGAAAGTTTAGCTATTGAGACAAATAATCACATTGCTATGATAGTTCATATATATATATATATATATATATATATATATATATATATATATATATATATATATATATATATATATATATATATATATATATATATGTATACATTCATGAACACTTACCTATATATGATATTTTATAAAATTGAATGCAAGATTATGGATGTGTCAAAGAACTTGAATTATTTGGAGATAAATTTTGACTATAAGAAAATATTGAATATGCTTTTTTGATAGAAAACACATAACACAACTCTACCAAAACTACAAGGGAAATGAGCGTGAAATGATCATTGATGAATAAGATGTGCCTAAGATTGAACAGTCCCTACTTAAGGTTGATTACGATTTGTGGATCAAAATGGATACCTTATGAACTAATGCCAAGGAATGCCTAAGGTTTGGGAAAGATTTGTTACAGTTTGTATTTTTTTTGTTACAATTATAGTTTGTATTTGGTGTCAAATAAGTGATAGATCTTTTGTTGTGTGGTTATCTATATTGTTATTACCAAAACTTTTTATGGAATACCATTCTTTTTATTGAACTAGGTTCCAATTCTTTTTGCCAGTCCAATGTAATTTGATGCCTTCTAGGACCACTAAATTTTTGTAGCTTTTAAGTGGGGGTTATCATTTTTAAGATAATAAAGTGCCTTAGATAACTCATGGAGTGACATGGGCTTCACTTATGCAGGTTACAGGATCGTCGGCATCTTCAATAAAGAATGTTGATGATGAAATATATTTTGATGTTAAAAAGCAGCGCTTCAGTTTTTCAAAAGAGAAATATACCTCTTGCAAGCTACCTTACCCTACAAAAGAATCATTTGGATACTATATGAAGAGCACTGCACCATGAACATTGAAGGTAACAATTTTAATTATAATTTTTATTAATTTCATATAATTGTTATTTGTGAGTTATCTTCGTCACATATAGGATAATATGTAAAAGAATTCTTATGAAAATTTATGGATTATATGATTGAAAAGTTCAGAATCAAAAAGAGCAAGATCTCTGCTATGTCCAACTTATTATACAACTCCCTCGATCTTTGTCGCTCCTAATTATAATTTCATTTGTATGTCCTACCAAGTAAGAAACTCTTCGCTACTCTTCTTAGTATACATATCATTTCCATTTATATCAAATCTATCATCTTTTGCAATCTGAATTTTTATAGGTATTTATTTGGTTTTGTTATTCTTTGAAATTAATGCATGATTACGAAGTTTATAAAAAAGCTGTCTTGACTGGAAATTCCAACATGGACACATTGCTACTAATTCCATTGTATTAGAATTTTAAGAGAATATTAATTTATTAAATGGTGATAGAGTTATGATATTCAGGACATTGGTTATTAGACGAAGACCAGACCATAAAATTAGGGCTTGCTTTGTATAGAGTTTGATATCAGAACTAATGATTTGTGTTTTTCTCATTTTTGTTTTCATTGTTGTTGTGTCCAATTTTTTTAAATTGTTATATGTTTTTGATGTTCAAACCATTGACTCATTGATTGTGCTCATCTGTTAGCTTCACATTGGCATATTAATGAGTTTCATAATTCAAACAACTAATAATGAAGCTTGAATGCAAATCAATAGTAGTTTGTTCAATGTTTTGTGGTTATTATTAGTGTTATTATTCCATCTAATTAAAGTGAAGTTAAAATAAGAGAAATTTTCTGCTGTGTTTCAATTTTCTTTAATAATTTTTTAATAAAGAATCCCCCTCAGGTGCTAATAGAAAAGTTCAAACACATGATGTGAAATACTGAAGCCCCCTCAACTATTTTTTAATAATGAAGCCCCCTCAACTGCAACTGGCGCGGGCACGAGTTATCTCTTTTAAGAGAAGTAGAATTAGCAACTGTAGTCACCAGGGGAGTATTGCTGTTAGTTATTAAATTAAAATCCAGTACTCTGTTCACCTGGTTCGATTTATTTATCTCAATCACAACAGTTGAGGTATTATGCTCATTTACTCATATGTATATGGAGCTTTGCAAGTTTGCCAACGAAAATTCAACTTTTGTATTGTTAGGCTTAGCTTATAATAAATCTAGATATAGAACATTATCGCATGTAATTAGACATGATATTGTGTCGGTTTAGTTTCGGTTTTTTGATTTTCATAACCAGATCTAGAAGGACATCGAATCTAAAATTTGACTCCACATTATTTCCATGATGCTTTGGGTCGGAATTGGGTTATTAATACACATCAGATTTCGTATTTTAAAAACAAATAAATCAAACAATGGATTTTGGGAGTTCTATGGTTGTTTCCTTCGATTGTTGGAAATATACTTTTGAGATTGCTTGGGGGTTTTCGTTGAGATTATTTTGTTAAAGCTTTAACTTTTGAATCGATGTTCTATATATAATACGACACCATTAACTATTGAGATGGGTTGATTTCGTTAAACACATGAATATTTAGAACCTGTTTGGATCGGTTTGGATCCTGTTCATATGATGGTAATCGGGTAGAAATCCCACCTGTATATGTCATGTGATTTGAAGCTTTCACATCCTTATATTGGTAATGCTGGCTGAAGGCTTAAATCTTTTGTTAGTAGAAACTTTTTTTGGTTGTTATTCCCAAGATTGTCATTAAAATGAACATGGAGGAATTTAATTATGGATGCAAATTTAATTACTTCAAGCATGAGAATATGAATCTTCTGTAGTTTTGTATAAATTCGATCTGTATTTTCTTGGCAGGTGATGTTCTGGTTAGTGCTCTGTTTCAACATAAGTTTTCCATTATACAATGCCACATATGCTGTTGATTAAAATGTTAAAAGACTGCTGCATCTTTTCCCCCTTTTTGAGTCCTTATCAGACTGGCGCTGGCTTCTTACTGTTCTTTGCTGGCTTTGCTTCTGGCTTCATGGACCTATTCCAAATATCGACAGAATTATTATTAAAGGCGAAAAAAGAAGAAACGGCTCAATTATCACATATACAAATGATCACCAGGTTTGAATGCCGATATGATCAGACAAATTTACTTATAAACAGCTTATGTCAAGTTGAGCTCGGTGCAGGCCCATATTCCCGTATTTGTCCGAGATCCAGTGGGGAGCACTAGCACTCAGTGCTTACTGCCATTGATTCATCACTACACCTAAATGTTACCTCAGAGATGCCCTCTCTTCTCAGTTTCTGGAGTTTGGAACTCGCCTCATTTGCCCTATCGCAAGGGCAGGATGGTATACAAATCTGGGCATTACGGTTAAGCTCCATGCATTCATTCTGAAATGGCACAACAATGATGGAATTCATGAATAAATAAGACTTACTGGTACAAAACAGTGAAAGTTTGAGTTATTTGGAAGGTAAGATGGGGTTTAGTAGTTTCTCAATGCAAACCAAACCTGTGCTCGGGCATTTTGAGGATTTGTCCACTCTTATCTCTATCTTTGATTAGGGACAGTGCTTAAGCAATGACAATGTAAATGACAATGTAAATGTTGTATAATTTATCAGATAATGTACATATATTATTAGATAATGTACATATATACTATATGATAAACTGTAATAATTTGCACTTCAACTGCATTTCAACTTCTTGATCATATTCTAAATTGGGCAAGGATTAAGCATTGGGTTATTTTATGGAATTGTCTTTTCTGTATGCTCATGGCTGTAGCTTTATTGGAAACATGCATTGATTTGGAATTTAACTTGGTATATAAAATACATTATATTGAAGAAGAGAATAGAAAAGGTTAACTTCTTGATTGATCTATATTTGGGTTTGATGCAAATCTGTTATACGTATTAACTAGCGTGTCACGACTCTCGACTTTACCGAGCATGCTATTGATCTTTGCGAGAGGCAGAGAAAACTGCAAGTTGCCACTGAGGGTGCTAAGAAGGCCCCTCAAGAGACATGATGCCAATGGGTTGTAGAGGTTCTTGCTGATGCGTTGTTTTGTAGGTTTTCATACCAAGCTCCACAAATATCAAGTTGTGTTCATCGCAAACAGCTTTACAAATTTTATACAAACAAAATTTATACATATTCTTCAACAAAAAGCTATCATCAAATATTTTTTGCTTCAAGTTTTTTGCTTCATTTGTTCCTTTGATGCATAGTATCAGATTTCAGAACTTGAGCCACCTACATGGAAAAAACACAGTATCAGATTTCAAGCTCTAGATTTCAAGTTTCAGTTTTACATAGTTTCACATGGATATGGAAAAAACACAGTATCACTCTTATAAGTCTATTTTTCTAAAACTATCCAAAATATGTATACTACACTATGATATGGTTTCTTATGTTCTTTGAATCATCTATAGGAAGTATCAGTGGATTATGTATCGGGTATATGTGATACTGATAAAAGTAAAAGTGTATATGTGATTTTGATAAAAGTAAGTATCATGGGATTTCATCATAAAAACAAGTCTTAATAAGATATCTAATAAACATATCCAGTAGACCAAGGAAACCACAGTAAGATATGTGACGAGAATAACCAGTGAAACTGGAGTTTCACATATCAGGACAAGTGACAACTAAGCCATCTACCAGCTAAATACTTCACAAGAAGGCAATATAAGGAGATGAAACAATAAAGAAATCAACATTTTACTTTGGGGTTGCCATTTGTCAGATGAATTTCAAATTCAGATCACATAAAATAGTACAATAAACCAGCTATTGAGCATTACAACCCCTAACTTCTTTTTAAAGCTTTTTTTGAAAATAACTCATATCACTGACTGAATATATTCTAATAAAAAAATTAAAGAGAGACGAAAGTAACGCTATTTTCGGTATTACTTAATCGCACCGAAGGTGTCCGCGCCGCTAAATTTCTTTACGCTAATTTGATGTTCCGCGCTAACGGCGCCCACGTCGAATTTGTTGTTCCGCGCCGAAGGCGTCCATACCGAATTTGATGTTCCATGTCGAAGGAGCATGCGTCGAATTTTTTGTTCTGGGCCGATTATTTTTATGCTAATTTGTTGTTCTTTTAAATTTTGGCTGCGGAAATAATTTTTTGGGGAACAAATATTTCGCGGGGGAAAATCTTAACTGAACCGTGCCCGCGGGCACGGGTTATGACTAGTATATATATATATAACAACTTGAGAAGAGGAGGAGAGTTGGAGCGGTAGAAGTTGGCTTGATTTCGGCGCTGATGAGTCATTGATTATTCAACCAAGCTATCTTGTGCCAAGTTAGTTCGTCTGCGCTCAGATACGACCCATCTATCTTGGCACAAGTTAGATAAGTCAAATGCCGAGATATGGTACGTCAACAGCATCTTGGACTCCCGGTCGTGAGGGTCGTGAGGGTCGTAAGGGTCGGTGGCTCAGATGGTTCGGCAGCTATACGGTTCGACCTACCCAGTGGGTCGAATAACTTAGGTCAGCACTTCAAGTCGCACAGTCTTCAGGAGGAAGCTCGGTCGTGAAGAGAGGGGCCCACTTGGATGCGACGGAGGTCAGTAGGGTGCAATGCACCTCTACTAGGGTTTGTTGCATTAAATGTGTAGATTTATGATGGATATAAATTTCGTTAAAGTCGGAATTCATATCTTTTGTGGACTACTTCTCAATGATGGCACATATTGTACCATAAAGGTATATAAGGTAGTTTTAGACCACCGTGTGGAACACATTGGGGAATTCTTGAGCCGCCATTTGTGAGAGCCAACTTTGAGAGATATTATAGAGAGCTGTTGGAGAGATTGTTGTGTGCTTCTTCTTCACATGTGAAGAGAAGAGTTGTATTCTTTCTTTCCTTTCGTAATAAAGCTCATTGGTGTTCCCTTGGCCGGCCGACAGCCTAAAGTTGTGATCTCTCTTAGTGCTTTTCGTTTGTTTGGTTGCTTGTCCTTGTCCTCGGTCATCAACGATTTTGTGTATTTCTATGTGATGTACGTTGGTGTGTACAACAAATTGGTATCAAAGCTGTACGGTATCGAAGGTCAATGTAGGAGGAAAAGCTGAGTAACAGTGGCGATGACAGTTCCTCAAAGGCGTCGACTTTCGGCACGCATGCTCTAGTTGGTCAGACTATCGTGTTCAACACAAAGTTTGAAATTGAGAAGTTTGATGGAAAGATCAACTTTAGTTTGTGGAGATGATATTGAGAGATGTATGCCATCGAGGCAATTTATCTATGTAAAACTTCTTGTTCATGAATGAAAGTATGCTTTCTGGTATCAATTGTCTAAGCAT
This sequence comes from Scilla litardierei, assembly GCA_030789695.1. Taxonomy (NCBI): domain Eukaryota; kingdom Viridiplantae; phylum Streptophyta; class Magnoliopsida; order Asparagales; family Asparagaceae; genus Scilla; species Scilla litardierei. Next base: position 311,558,047 of record CM061133.1, on the reverse strand, counting down.
TTCTGTTATGATATTTTCATTGAATTACTTAGATAATTTACTTAGACTCATAGTAAGGTCATACACATATCTAGATAGAGATCTCGATTATGAGTTCTGTCTGACTGATAGGAGCTTGAGTCTTAAAGCGTTCATGGTCATAGATGTGTCGAGAAAAGGATGTCGGCACATCGAACAGACCATTGTGTCTGTGTCTTGATGATCCCATAATCATTCGACCTGGCAAAGTCGGAGACGAGACACATGTGCTTACTTAAAAATGAGTCCACTGAATGACCCATTAAAAGGTAATCAAATGGTTAACATTAACTAAACTGTCATTGGTAAATTTTTAGTGATGAGAGGCAAGTTGGTCCTTAAGACTTGAGGTCATTTTACGAACATGTGCGTGGACGGTGTCACTTAGATCTATGACCTAGCTTCGAGGCAAGGCCTGCTGAAAGGTCTTAGGTTGGGTTACAATTGAAGCGTACGAGGTGAGTAGTGATCAAGAAAGGATTCGTCTCTTCCGTTCATGGGAAGTTAGTGTCATAGGCTCAGTACGGTTCTTACTAAAAACATTGGCCATGGTATGTTGTAGGAAGTACAACATATATATACCGAAGACTGAATGATGCTGGCCAGTGCTAGCTAATATGGTTGATAGTTTACCATACCCAAGGCTATACAGTGACATAGTTATGACGAAGGGACTAAAACTGCGGTATTCATCACGGATACGGTCAGAGTGATCCCGACGACACTTTAGTCAATGGTTCAATTGAAGGGTTTTCTGGGACCCTTAGGGCACAAAAACTCTAGTCCCGTCCTAAGTCGGACGGAACATAGACAGAAATGCAGCGGAAAAATTTTATGTTAATCTAATTAACATGCAACCCTAAGGAACCAGACCCTATTAGCCAGGAACTCTGCCAACTTGGGGTGGATCTGACCACCCCAAGAGGGATCTAACTACTGCGAATAATTAAATGAAAACTTAAACACATACCCGGAATCTCAGCCCTGGGGCAGGCGAGATGTTCCGCGCCGTCTTCCGAGCTGCTCCTGTCTCACGCCGAGCCGCTCCTTGAACCGCTCCCCGCACCGCTCCTAGAACCGCTCCGCATCCTGAGGCGATCAATCCCCGTGTCACCGAGCCACCCACCACCGAAGAAAGTTTCACGCGAGTGAAACCTCCGCCTAGATTTCGGATCTGAATCCGAACTCCTTTGCGGCTCTGCTAGAGCCCTCAGGAGCAAGGCAGAAATTTATAGGGAGAGGAGAATATTAATTTAGCATAGATCCGAGCGTGCTCCAACATTTACGAGAGCCGCTCAGATCTAGAGCTTGGGACGAGTTTTGAGGAAGGGGGAGACCCCTATTTATATAGGCGGCGGACTCTCCCCTTTTCTCAAAATCCGATGTGGGACTAAATAATGAGTTAATTAAAATCAAGTTAGTTTGCACTTCACAAAGTGCAAACTTCCGTGAATTTTAACTCACTCACCGTTGAGCTTCAAGATTGATACAACCTATCAATACGACAAGCGTTCAACGGTGAACGCATAGGAAAAAACCGTTCGTCAATCGGAGTTCGTTTGACCCTCCAATTGAGTGTCCAAAGATCAGTCCAAGGCTAGTTTTTCACAAAAACTGAGCCGTCAAACAATTCTGTACAATTAGGGTTCAAAACCCTAGAGCTGGGGCCCACAAGTGGGCCCCACGCGTTCAGCGCCCGCAGAAATCCGCCTGGACAAGGCCCAGGCCGCGCCTGGGCTTGCCCAGGCACTGGGCAAAGCCCGCCTGGGCTTGCCCAGGCAGCCTGGGCCTTGCCCAGGCCCCGCCTGGGCCAAGCCCAGGCGCTGGGCAAAGCCCAGGCCCCGCCTGGGCCTTGCCCAGGCCCGTGCCTGGGCTTTGCCCAGGCGCTGGGCAAGCCCAGGCCGTGCCTGGGCCAAGCCCAGGCCTGTGCCTGGGTTAGCCCAGGCCTGTGCCTGGGTTTGCTGTTTCTGTTGGGCCTGGCCAGCAGTCCAGACCCAGTCTGGCCTGATCTTGTCCTTTGGGCTGTTTTGGGCATAACTTTGGTATTTGGTGTCCGATTTGGACGCCGTTCGAACCTGGGTTTAGACCGGGACATTCCCGTCTTACCCGTGAACTTTTCCTTGCATTTATTTTATTAAATATTGTATTAAACAATTTAATACACATTTAATCGCTTTTGCATCAAATGCAAAATAGTCCCTATCTAAGCTTAAATTATCATTTGCATCAAATACAAATGATCTGAGGGCATATATCCCTACATCTCCCACTTGCACTCAGGATCATTTATTTCGAATGCTGGAGATTATTGCAAACATCTTTTGCAATATTTTATCCCTTGCATCAAATGCAAATTATTCTCCCTAACTTATTGCTACCTATTACTAGACGAAAGATCGCACTCTGTGTGAGACCCTACAGCCTGACCCTTACAACAAGTTGGGCTCGAAGCCCTATACGGCAGTGACCACGAGCAGTGGCTGCCGTCCCTGCTTCAGGAATCATCATTATGTGGTTAACTCATTGACATGAGTATTGTCGGGACCACCCTGACTGTTTCTGTGATGAATTCCGCAGTTATAGTCTCTTCGTCTAAACTATGTCGTGTAGATCAAGTCTAGGGTACGGTCAAACTGTCAACCCCAATAACTTGACTCCGGTTAGTTTCTATCGATCTTTTAGTCAAAAATGTTGGACTTCTTCCAACATACTCTGGCCAGAGTTTTTACTAAAGACCGAACTAACCCTACGACACTAACTCCCATTGACCAGGAGAGACGAATCCTCTCTTGGTCATTACTCTCCTCATACGCTTCAAGTGTCACCCAATCAAAGACCTTTCGACGGGGCTTGCCTCGAAGCTAGGTCATTTGATCTAAGTGGCACCGTTCACGCACAGGTTCGTCAAAATGACCTCAAGTCAAAAGACCAACTAGCCTATCATCACTCAGAGTCATCATTGACAGATTGGTCAATATAACCATATGATAACTCTTGTGGATCGTTCAGTGAACTCATTCTCTAATGAGCACCTGTGTCTCATCTACGACTTCGCCAAGTCAAGCGATCATGAGATCATCGCCACCGCTAAACGGTGAAGACTAAGACACAATGGTCTATCCGATGTTTCGATATCCTTGTCTCGAAACATCTACGACCACGAACCCTTTTAGACTTATGCTACAGACGGTCAAACATTTCTCCATGATCGAGATACTCATCTCTATACCTGTTTGACCGTGCATAAAGTCTCAGGACTTTACCTAAGTTAATGTCTAATGTTAACTGCATTATAAAATAACTTAGATAAATTATTACCAAACAGCTTACTGTTATTTCGAACAAGATGTTTGTGCTATGAACACATGAAGATAGATATCCTCGAGGGTATCATCTCTCAACATCTCCCACTTGCACTCAGGCCCATTTATCTCGGTATCTCATACCGTTTTTACACATAAGTTTTCCCGACTTCATGTGGTAGAGCCTTCATGAGTGGATCTGCTTAAACCGTCTACATTATAGACTTAAGGGTTTCTATGTTTAGACCAACCATTTGAATCTCATTCAAATAATTCATTTGGTCTTTCAGAATCCATAATATTTTAATTTACTTGGATCTTATCCAATTCATCGTACCTTACGATAATCATTTAAATTAGTTTCTGGTCATTTCAAATGGCTCGTATTTATTTCTGATAAAGTATCAAACTCTTTGATTACTTAATCAAATTATATGTTCCATCTCTTTGATGCCTTGCATGTAATTTATACGCTCCCACTGACCTTGAAAACTCTCTGGCTAATTCATATAAGTTGGTCCGTCTAAATCATATTTAGAAAAAACGAACTTATAAGTGAATGCTCCAATTTTCATGGTCAACATGAGCGTTTTACATCGGATTTGGTCCCAGTAGATCTGTACACATCTGTTGGCGAGACGATTTCAACTAATCCGTTTTAAAGAAATTAGGGTGAAAACCGTTTTCGATAAACAAGATTGTACTTTACTATTCTCTTTCTGCACCAATCTTTCAACTTAAAGATTTACTTGCAGAAAGTGAGGAAACATTTTCCTTGGGTACGTAAACTAAATTCTCAAATTTATTTACGCACACGGACCTATTTTGATTGCATCAAGTTTTAAATCGGAGTTACTACTCCGAATTTCATCCCGGAAGTTGACTAAGTCATCATCAGTTATGATGTCTAACTCGACAATTCGTCTCACGAAATTCGAGTAATTATACAACTTCTTTAATGATCGATTTAATGAATATCTTATTGACAATGTCCTCATAGGACATTATCAAAACCTAGGCATTACGATCTGGGACTTAACCCAGAGAGAGGACTTAACTCAGAGTCACTTACTATGTATCGCACCAAGTCCCACTAAGTGTGATTCATACATTTTAACACACGGATGTGTTAACAGACTTGACCCGAGAGAAAATCACATTTTCTTTTAATTACACAAGATTTTATGTAGCTAAGTATTTGACCATTCGATCTAATCGAATCAGTTTAAATACTTTCTACTTTTCGTTCTTTATTTTATCAGACTTGTGTTTCATCAAGAACACCTGTCTTAATAAAATATACGAATAACTTATTTTGGTTAAAATAGACTCGGGTACATCAGTATGTACGAGACTGAGTTCGACAACTCATTCTTCCACTGTCTTACAGATGGTTTTCAGCCATTATATCTGAGAGGATAAGATTCACAAGTGTCCGTAGACTTCATAATACGAGAGGTCAGACCCCTCTTTATGTGACTTGTGAAGCTTAGTCTCTCGACACGGCCTAGTCTATTTTACCATATAAGTTTGCTACTATCTTGTGTATTTATATATTAACATTTAATATATATATAGTTATTACAAATTACTTAACACAAAACATTGCTTCCGAAGCAAGGTGATGACATTCGTCAAAAAATGTGTTAGACGTTTTTGTATAACTATTTATTCTGAAATCGTGACATCAAAATATATCACATTTTCATTTCCTCCTACTTATGCCTTTACTAATGATAAATTAAACTAACTTTCTCAATTGACTTTCTGGAGTGCCTTCTTCCTTTTCTAAATCACATTTAGATATTAATTAACCCAACATAAATAGCTATGCAAGCATCTTATGTATCCAAACGCTTGAGCTTTGCAATCTCAAGTTTAGCTCAAGAAGTTGCTTGTCTCAAGATCCGGTTGGGATACATAGTCTTGAACCGTTCATGCACTCGTATTCGACTCAAACGGTTTGATCGAATTCTCGAACTTTGCGGATCGGAATTGTTTGTCCATACAACCTTGAGGGTAGCTCGACAAGTTGTAGGGAGAAACATACTTCGAATATCCTATATGTTCAAGCTGCCTCATATAGAGAAGAGTGACATGTAGCTTTAATTTATTTGTTGGACCCAGAACTTAATGAAATCATATTTCTTAAGTCTGTTCTTTAGAAGGTCATTTAATGTCAACGAGAATATAGTTTAATTCCATCAATTAGAATTTAACTTGATATTCAATTAATCAACTATTTGACCAGTTAACTTATTTCAATATTATATTTTGATTCCTTCGGTAAACATAGTCTTGCCCTAGTTTTTGCATATGTTCAATATTAAATATAGGTAGATTGGCTTTCATCTATCTATATCCTCCCACTATTTTTACGATCGTTTTAAAGCTTAATAACGAACGATTTAATCGAATTTAAAAATTAGTGAAAGAGGGATCCAATCATCCCGAACCTCACAACCTTGAGGAGACTCAACAAGTTGATTGGTTTCATGACTGGTAGACTAACTCTTGGTCAATCACATCACATGTGATTCCCTGTCGATTTTTACCCACAGTCACTTATGATCTTGAGGAGACTCAACAAATCATAATGACTGGTCTAGTCAGACCCTTGATTTCGTGTCCAGATTTGACTTAGATCGATACTCGAGGAGACCCGACGCATCGATTTGGGTCAAGTCTAGACTACATCACATGTATGTTGGAGTTTGTTCCTTAAAGAAAAACAAATCATAGCTTGAGGAGACTCAACAACTATAATTGTCTTCTTTGAGTTACCAAGCTCCAAAATCAAGGAGGGATACGAATTAATCTTTAATAAGATTTATAATGCATTGACTAGATATAGTCCAGGGTGTCATACAATCATGATTCGCGACATTGCGGTCCAGCGGAACACAGCCAGGGAATTGACTAAGCCAGGATCACTGCCCCTTGTACTAGCAAGGGTTGACCCAGAACTCTTAGCCAAGCACATTGACTGGATCATGGTCCATTGAATGAAGCTTGTCATTTTTGTATGTGTGCCATAGACTAAACAGCTTTTATTAACAACTAATTAATCCTATCAACTAGTTGCATCCTTAAATTCAAAATTTTAGGATTTGTTTAATAACTTTTATTAAGTCCTTATCAACTATAAGGTTCACGTGCTATCCTAATCGTTATTAGGATTTTAATAAATTATTAACCAACGCTAAAAGCGAAGTCCTTTAATGATTTAATAATAACAATTAAAATTAAAATTTTCATTAAAAGGACTACCCTAATCATGAATTAGGTCTTGAAGCATTGTTAATGTTTTATTAAAACATAGCATGTCATTAAAATTCAAGTAATAAATTTTAATCATTACTTAATGGCTAACCTAAAGGGTTGTCTTGTGTTATCAAATAGGGACAAGATGACATAGCCATTAAAATAATGTTACACTAATTTTATCGCATAAAAAGGTGTACAAATATTTAACAATTTAAATGGACTAAAGTTTATCGCATAAACAGTTTTGGCATGCATTCTTAAATTTAACATTTAAATTTAAAATATGATTTTAAAACATTTATTTCATCTCATAAAGTAAAAGCTTGTTTTAAAATCATAACATTTGCATGCTCCTTTAAAATATTTATCGCATAAAAATTTTAAACTTTTAAAATCAGCTTTTAAAAATATCTTATAAATTTAAAACATCATTTAAAAAATTCCATGCTTAAGATTTATCACATAAAATTTTAAACAACCTTTTAAACTTATCGCATAAAGTTTTAAAGCTTTAAAACAATTTTAAAATTTATCACATAAATTTAAAATTCCATTTTAAAACTTTCATGTTTAAAATTTATCATATAAAAATTTTAAACATTTTAAAAATAATTTAAATTTATCGTATAAATTTAAAGAAAACATTTTTTTTAAAAAAAATTAAATTTATCGCATAAATTTAAAGAAAACATTTTTCTGTAAAAGCATTCAAATAATAAATTCGCAGTCCTAGATCAGCATACAGAGATGGCTCTGATACCAATGAAGGGTTTTCTGGGACCCTTAGGGCACAAAAACTCTAGTCCCGTCCTAAGTCGGACGGAACATAGACAGAAATGCAGCGGAAAATTTTTATGTTAATCTAATTAACATGCGATCCTAAGGAACCAGACCCTATTAGCCAGGAACTCTGCCAACTTGGGGTGGATCTGACCACCCCAAGAGGGATCTAACTACTGCGAATAATTAAATGAAAACTTAAACACATACCCGGAATCTCAGCCCTGGGGCAGGCGAGATGTTCCGCGCCGTCTTCCGAGCTACTCCCGTCTCACGCCGAGCCGCTCCTTGAACCGCTCCCCGCACCGCTCCTAGAACCGCTCCGCATCCCGAGGCGATCAATCCCCGTGTCGCCGAGCCACCCACCGCCGAAGAAAGTTTCACGCGAGTGAAACCTCCGCCTAGATTTCGGATCTGAATCCGAACTCCTTTGTGGCTTTGCTAGAGCCCTCAGGAGCAAGGCAGAAATTTATAGGGAGAGGAGAATATTAATTTATCATAGATCCGAGCGTGCTCCAACATTTACGAGAGCCGCTCAGAGCTAGAGCTTGGGACGAGTTTTGAGGAAGGGGGGAGACCCCTATTTATATAGGCGGCGGACTCTCCCCTTTTCTCAAAATCCGATGTGGGACTAAATAATGAGTTAATTAAAATCAAGTTAGTTTGCACTTCACAAAGTGCAAACTTCCGTGAATTTTAACTCACTCACCGTTGAGCTTCAAGATTGATACAACCTATCAATACGACAAGCGTTCAACGGTGAACGCATAGGAAAAAACCGTTCGTCAATCGGAGTTCGTTTGACCCTCCAATTGAGTGTACAAAGATCAGTCCAAGGCTAGTTTTTCGCAAAAACTGAGCCGTCAAACAATTCTGTACAATTAGGGTTCAAAACCCTAGAGCCGGGGCCCACAAGTGGGCCCCACACGTTCAGCGCCCGCAGAAATCCGCCTGGGCAAGGCCCAGGCCGCGCCTGGGCTTGCCCAGGAACTGGGCAAAGCCTGCCTGGGCAAGCCCAGGCCCCGCCTGGGCCTTGCCCAGGCCCGCGCCTGGGCCTTGCCCAGGCGCTGGGCAAGCCCAGGCCTGTGCCTGGGCCAAGCCCAGGCCTGTGCCTGGGTTAGCCCAGGCCTGTGCCTGGGTTTGCTGTTTCTGTTGGGCCTGGCCAGCAGTCCAGACCCAGTCTGGCCTGATCTTGTCCTTTGGGCTGTTTTGGGCATAACTTTGGTATTTGGTGTCCGATTTGGACGCCGTTCGAACCTGGGTTTAGACCGGGACATTCCCGTCTTACCCGTGAACTTTTCCTTGCGTTTATTTTATTAAATATTGTATTAAACAATTTAATACACATTTAATCGCTTTTGCATCAAATGCAAAATAGTCCCTATCTAAGCTTAAATTATCATTTGCATCAAATACAAATGATCTGAGGGCATATATCCCTACATCAATCATGTAATTATGATGCCGAAACAGGGATGACACCTGCTGCTCGTGGTCAATGTCGTCTATGGGTTTCGAGCCCCAACCTGTAGTAGGGTCAGGCTGTAGGGTCTCATACAGAGTATAATTTACGTCTTTGTAATAAGAAGAATTAAGAGGAGTGCACTCGGGTGCACAGGAATAATTAAATGGGAATTATAATATGTCATAAAGTGTTTATGGACATATGATGCATAGAAATGAAGATGTTTTTTCCATGAACGTCACGACAAGAACCGTGCTCAAATCGGAGCTCAGTAGGAGCTAAAGAGCTCCAGAAAAGGGACAATTGGCCAGAACTGAGCTTTTGCCGAGTTCTGGCCCAGGCCAGCCCAGCCCATGCGAGCTAGGCTAGCTAGGCTGGACCCGTTCGCCCAGGGGGGACTCGCCCAGCTGTCCTGTGGGCCCCAGTTGTGGGGCCCATGTCTAAGGTTCTGCGAAACCAGAAAGGCGACAACAAAAATCTAATTTTTGTGGTTTTTACCCAAATTTGAGCTATCGTTTTAGGGGTCTAACGAAGCTGGATTGGAGCTCCATTTGTTTCTATGCGTTCACTGTTCAGAGATCTTCGATT